>MIQA02019100.1:0-48807 GCA_001887855.2 Sclerospora graminicola
AAAAAGTGATTTATTTATGTAAAAGTTAAAAATCTACACTAAATAGACTTAACCTGATTTTCGTGTAACTATGCCCTTCGTCAGTCTTGTATACTTGAAAGTTAGTATGGTGGTTCTCAACCACGCACATCCTTATGCAGCCAATTTCAACACTCCTTCCAAGTCTGTCGGTAGGCTCAGCACTTCGAAAATTAAATGCAAAAATATATCGCTCACCGTTCCATTCATATCGTGAACTTAGCCATCCATAACTCCAGTTATTCCAATATAGCTCCAGTTATTCCAACCCAATTTGCTTACGTAAGTCATCCATCCGGTGTGCATCCAAACTTTTCGTGAGTAAATCCGCTACCATGTCCTTTGTTCCAACATGTTCCGGGTGCACACTTCCTTTCTTCACATAGTCTTTCAGGAACTTCAACTTGACGTCCACATGCTTGGTGCTTGCGGCGCTAGCTTCACTTTGCAGCTGCTTAATCGCCGCCTGGTTGTCAATTTTGAGTACTATTGGCGTCTTTGCTTGCACTCCGATCTCTTCAAACAACTCTCGGACGCCTAACACTTCTTTCCCACTCATCGCTGCCGCTACAAATTCGGCTTCGGCGGTCGAAAGTGCCACCGTCCCTTGCTTCTTGCATGTCCACCCCGCAATAATTCCATTTACAAACGTAACACTGGCACTGACACTCTTTCGGTCATTCCTTATCCGCAGCAAAATCTGCTTCACTATATCCCACAATTCGCAATGGTACACTTCCACAGTCATCATGTGTCAACTTTAACTTTAGTCCTTTCGTACCATTCAAGTACCGTGCCACCCGTTTCGCCACATTATAGTCGTAAAGAGTTGGCGCATGTGTACGGCGTGTGGCACGATGGACCGCAAATGATATGTCCGGTCGGGTACAGCGAGATATCCACAGTAAGCTGCCCACCAACGACTGAAAATTCTTCACACTTGGGTTGTTTCCATTAGTTCTCTCAGGAAGCAATTCATTTAAATTTTCATCCACGTCCGTGCTGGTTATGGGCGTGCGCACAGGGTTTGAATTTTTTAACCCGTGCTTCATCAACATTTCCTAGATCGTCAGCTCCTGATCAATCCGATAACCACCTCCAGGGTCTCCTTCAATTCTCATCCCGAGAAATTTTTCCACTGTACCGAGATCCTTTAACTCGAGAACCTGCATTTCACGAAAGAAATCTTCAATCAATCTTTCACAAGTTGCCGTAACCAGCAGGTCGTCAACATAAACACCCACAAGCGTAATCCCATTTCCATTTGCACGCACGAACACACACGTATCCGTCAAGCATTGTCGAAACTTCATGTCCACCATAGTTTTTCGCAGGTGCTCATACCATAAGCACCCCGCTTGTTTTAATCCATAAAGATTTCTTTCCAACTTTAATACAAGATCACGCGTACAATTTACGTCAAACTTTCTTAACACCTCGCTTGAGATCACCATTCCTTGGGGTATCTGCAAGTGAATTTCACACTCCTCTTCGGTTCCCGCCTTAGGGTATGCACTAGGCACATCCCCGTGTCTGGCGGGAACCTTCCACACCAATGACATGATTAAAATAATGTTCACGTTGTTCAGCTCCATGACAGTCGAAAACGTAAAAAAATAGTCCTCGCCAAAAATCTGTCGATCACCACGAACAACAAGACGGGCCTTGTAGCGTTCTACCGTTCCATCTGCACGTAACTTGGTCTTGTAGACCCATTTTGTTGGGAGGGGCTTCTTCCCGTCCACTCTCCTTATCAGCTTCCAAGTTTTTAGTTCCTCCAAAGCACGTATCTCCGCTTGCTCCACTAACGTCCACTTCTCTGCTTGTGTACTTTTGTGCGCTTCATTGTAACTCTTCGGGTCCGGAATCGCAGCCATCTTACTGTTCTTGTCACTGCCCGGACCCATTACTGCAAGCGCGTACATGACTGCTTCATCCGGCTCTGTCAAAACATTTACTGCCTCCTTCGACCCCCGGCCTTCGCTTTCGGACGCTTCTGACAGCGTCTGCGGCTTTTTCACCTTGGACTTCTTCGCTTTTTTCATCCGTAGTTCCTCGAAAGCCGCTGCCTTTTCAGTTTTCTTCGTTTTTCGGAAGGACTTACGCACATTTTCTTGCCCTTCACTCGTCCTGCCACCTGCGTCACCTTGTCTGGCGCCTTCTTCTTCGCTTCCTTCACTTTCTTGTCCCTGCTCATGCTCCTGCACGGTGCCTCCTTCTTCTTCCTGTTCACCCGTCAACGCGCGTAAGATCAACTTGTTCGCACGTTCGTCGAGTGTCTCGATGTGGCTTACATGCCTGGTAGTAATTACCACCCTGTCCTTGAGCAGCAAGACTTTGTACCCCCTAACTTGGTCGTTCTTCCCTAGAATTTGCGCTTTCTCAGCGCGCTTTCCAAGAGATTTCTTACGTGGGTCCCTCCAAACCATACATGGGGACCCAAACGTGACTATGTCACCAATGTTCACCGGTTTTTTCGTTAACACTTCTATCGGGGGCGCTCTTCCTGGATTAGATCTGGTCGGACTGCGGTTAAGTATATACGTAGCATACTCAGCCGCCTCCGACCAATACATCAGTGGAACCCCAGATCCAAATATCATGCACCGAACCATATTAAATATGGTTCGGTTCATCCTCTCTGCTTTCCCGTTGGAGGCAGGGGTACCTGATTCTGTCACTTGACGCCGTACCCCGGTCCTCTTGCAAAATAGTTCCACATTCTTGCACTCCCCGCCTCCGTCGGTTCGCAACACATGAATCCGACAATTGAATTCACTTTCAAACCAGGCGAGGAAGTGCTCGAACATTTTCGCTGCCCTGTCCTTCGTCGGGGCCGCGAAAACGCGCACATAATTCGAAAAATGATCAACAAATACCACGAGAAAACGGTTTCCACGCCTGTCGCGGGGCGTGATGGGCCCTTTCAAATCACTGCATATAACCCCTCCAATTCTGTCAATGGGCGCATTCATACCCGAGTCCTTCTGGGGCTGCTTTGAGCGCGTTCCCTTTCCCTCTGCGCACGTCAGGCAATTCGGACGGGAAAAACTCGTTATCTTGATCCCGGAACCTGGCTTCTTCGCCAATTTCTCTACCGAGTCGTAAGATAGATGCCCGAGGCGCGTGTGGAAATGGTGTAAGGATCCTTCCTGTACATCATTTCCCGCTTCCTCGTTCATCACGCTCATCACAATATCTGCGAATGTTGACTGCATCGCCACCCCATTCGAGATTAATTTGGCTATGAAAATTGAACCAAGTAATTCCACAAAGAATAAAGTCTGTTCGTTCATCTTAATTTTCATTTTTCCATCTTTATCTTCAAAAATGCACCCCTTTCTCTTGAGGCATCCAAGCGAAATCAGTTTTTTTGCCAGCTTAGGGGCGTAATATACTTCCGTGAGGACGATGGTCGTGGCCGGTTCTTCGGTGCTTCTGAGAGTCACCTTCCCCACCTTAGCCACCGTTAAGGCCCCACCGTCCGGCAAAATGAGGCTCTCGTGGTCCCCACATTCTACTGCATCTTCCAGTAGGCTTGGGTCGCCTACCAAATGACGGCTGGCGCCACTGTCCACGATCCACACATCATCCTTGTCCAATCCACTTGTTTGCCTAGACTTTTTCTCTTCGTCCGTGGTCGCAAGGACGAATCGTCGCTCATTATCCCCATTAGCCTTCCGGCTTGGATTGTTTCCTTTCTTGGACCCTTTTCTTTTGGGTTGCTGGGGGCAATATCTCTTGATATGCCCCTCATTTCCACATCCGAAGCAAACCTTATCGCTCTTGCCCTCGGCCACATTATTTACGAACGACCTTGCACCTCTTCGAGGCCTTTTCTCATCGTCTTCGATTTCCTGCGCCCAGGCCACCAACTCCTGGGCGTGCTGCACGTAATCCTGCCTGAGAGGGTTATATCTAACCATCAGGGCCACTTTCATGTGTGGTACTGCGTATTTCACCACATTTTCCACAATCAATTTATCGGAGAGCTCGCTCTCCCGCGCTAGTGCAACCAAGTACAGCAAATGCTCGGTCCAGGATCGCCGGGGGTCCTTCTCGGCCGCGAACATCGCCGATGCCTGACGGTGTGACAAATTTACTTTGAACGCACTGTTCATCTGTTCCAGCACGGCGTAAAGTGTCGGTGTCATAGCCCACCACACACCAATGTTTGACTGGAAATAACGTAACGTCATGCCTTCCAGGTGTTCACCTAACTTGTTCACCTTCAACCTTTCGTTCCATTGGAAACCAGAGGTGAGTTGGGCCACTTCCAGTGCTTCGAGGAACAGGTAAGCCCACTGCTTAAAACCTGCTCCTAGCCCCTTGTACGTTTCCGTACCATCGAAATTCTGTATGGTGAGCTTCGCAAGCTTCACACCATACCCCATATTTCCAACATTTGCGTTTCCAGCGGGTGCCGCCCCTGGTGCCCCCGGATGCATGTGAGCGCCTTCTTGTTTCGTTTCGAAAACTCCTGGCACGCCCTGGCCTATACCTTCGGCCTTGCTCAATTCGTCAAGGGTCATCCTTCCACCAAACGGTCCGTGGTTACGAAGGCTATCTCCAAAGCCGTTCGAGGACCGTGACTGACCCAAATCGTTCGCGTTCGCGTTTTCCATTTTTTCAAGGCGCTTGTCAAACTTTTGCATGAATTCCATCATGTTCGTTATGGCCGCAGCCATTTTTTCGTCCTTGTCTTCGGACATTCTTGCGGTATAATATAACCGCGATTCGATTTTTCACAGCGTGAAAATTCCACGAACCAACCAGCACAATTACCCTCTGCGTAAGGGGACTTTCACGATACACAACTTCTTTAACTTAAAACAGTAAAAAAATCGAACTTAAGATGCCCTTTAAACTTGGGCTCATAACCTGTCGAAAGTAAACCACTGAAATTAACTCCACACTCCAGTACCACGTAAAGCAAGCGAGCCGGCCAGTGCACGAGAACTCCACAAAGGTACGTGAAATAACTAAAGCGAAAAATGCCACTTTATCCAAACAGAAAATAGGAACGTAACAGGAACCAGTCGTAATACGCCAATCCCCTTGTTCGCAACTTCCTGTGTGTGTAATGTTAATGCGGGACCTAAAGCACTCGGGTCCGCAAGAAGGGTCACGTAAGCGCGTCTTAAGTATAGCTAAAAGTAAAAAGTGATTTATCTATGTAAAAGTTAAAAATCTACACTAAATAGACTTAACCTGATTTTCGTGTGACTATGCCCTTCGTCAGTCTTGTATACTTGAAAGTTAGTATGGTGGTTCTCAACCACGCACATCCTTATGCAGCCAACTTCAACAGTTTAAACACTGAGATTGAGGTCAAGAAAAAAAAATAATGCTTTTTTGTTATAAATTACATCAAAATATAGGGTTTTTTAAGGGCTTTGATTTGATGATAAATTGGGGTTTTAAGCTTTACTCTAGCTTAAGTTGCAGTACCAAAACTACCTTCTAATTTTGGAGTCATTTGACGGAGCACCCGTATATATATAAACTTCGCTCCAGCCTCTGCCGATGAAGGTGCTGATGATGGAGGAACCCAGCTCTGCACTGAGACTTGCTATTTTTTTGTTGGGCCATTTTTGGATGAATGCGAAGTAGTTAAAGTTGGGGTACCCATGATGCTATAATCCTTGTGAAGAAGAAGAATTTGACTGAAAGACAACGGCGAGCGGTGTACGAGAATATATTAACAGCTGCTATAAGGCATGCCAACATTCGAGGTGCTGTGCGCTCTTCATCTCCATGCATAACATTAACCGGGGTCCGGTCCAGCACATTGATCTGAAAAGGCCTGCGATCAAGTACTGTACTCTGTAAACGATGCCATGTCTGCCTTCAGGCCATGCCTTCAGCAAGCACTATGTATATTATGAGATTTCTACTATCACGAGCACCTGTAAAGGAGAGAATTCATTGCGATCGACTGTAGCACTTCATAAATTAAAATAAGACAATAAAAATGGGACGCTAAAAAAACCGTGAATCGGACAATAACTTTGGGATGGAGGGAGTACTTTTGAAAAGCAGCACCTGTCGCAAAACAAGCCAACAAAAAGACGAATATTGTGTCCACTACATTACATTTCGAACATAATTAGTCTGGCAGGGGAATTATCGACGCAACTAATTCTACGATTAACATGTACAATGATGCGTGCGGCATACCGCTCGGCAAAACATAGCCAAACACAGAACGTAAGTCTTTTTCATCCATCGCCTGCGCAATGTTCTTTACTATGACACTGCTTGATGGTAGTCCCCGGACGTAATATTTCATCAGCGGCTCCTTCGTTAATTCTGAACAATGTGTGACAGCAACACATGTATTAGTGTTGATTAATAACTAGCACAATTACAGACATTCATACCTTCCGGTGATTGCCACAGCTTTTTTACATCACTCTCTGAAATCACACCTTGGCGAGTTGATCGCGATGCTTCCTTCAAGAAATTTTTACCACCATCAAGTTGAAATGCCGTGTCGAGAGCATCACTGTTAATAATCGATGAGCCTTTTCTGTGCATCTCAACTGGTGGTGGTGGGAGCAAACCTTTAGGTTGCGGAGGTTGTCTCGGTACGGTTCCATTGCTCAAAGCTTTCCACTGGGCAGGTCAGCCATGAAAACTGAATAGTACAACACAAAAGTGATCAGCGAACTCACTAACAAGATACCAAAAGATACGGCACCTGCGAAATGTAAGCGCTTGAAAAGAAGGCATACACGATGGTGAACAAAAAAGCACCAATGAATCCTTCCCATGTCTTGTTCGGAGACAACCGCAAAAATGGCGTCTTGATAAATTTTCGACCAAATAGCTCTCAGCAGAAGAAAGCAAAACGGTCGCTGCAGATGATTAGCGAAACAGGAAACAGGAACCAAAACAGGCCTGCAGGCAATACCACATCGCGTTAGCTTTAGCTTTCGAAAAACAAATAGTTGGTTTTACTTATCCTAAAAATGGCATATCATACCATTGAAGATGTTTGTAAGAACATATTTCGTTTGAAAGTGGTCCATGTGTATTGACCTACAAGAATTAACAGATAATAGTTACAGCCACGTTCTACTAAACCCCACAATAGAAGCAGCTTACCCATCTGGTATTTGTAGTATCGTTTTCATACCCACAACATCATTATAAAAGTGAGCACTACAACAACCTAGAAATACTCACACAACTACACCATGAGCCAATTCACGCACCCTTCTTTAGGCTCAGCACAAGACTAATTATGTCCAAATAATTAGAAATGTAGTGGACCACACTATTCGTCTTTTTGTTGGTGCTTGTTTTGCGATTTTCAAAAGTACCGGTAATACTTTGCCTAGTGCTGGTTTTGCGATTTTGCTCTTGAATCCGCTACAAATTATATGTGCATATAATATATTAAGTGTTAATGTTTCTACTGAGGTATAAGTATTCTACGTGAATGTCTCTACAGACATTATGCTTAGTGTCCCTGATAAAAAGTAAATATAATTCTTTTTGCCTTCTTGCAAGCAAGTTCTTTCTCTCCCTTCACTACTTCTACGCGCAACGTGCTATCACTTCAACAGGTTATGAGCCCAAGCTCCACCTCATCCGATTTTCCTCGCCTGACCGGCTCCGACAATTTTGACGTCTGGAAGACCCGGATTCAAGCATACCTCGACGGAAAGAACTTGCTCCGATTTATCGAAGACCCCAACTACGAGCTCAACCCAGTCGTTGACGACGATGACGAAGACATGGTTTCGGTCACCGACGATGACCCAGATTCGGATTCCAACTATGATGAAGAAAATGACTCGCGGGATGAAAATGTGGAACCGGATCAAGAACTGGACGACGACGAAGAAGATTTTGTTGCATCGACCGACGTCCGCCGACTCACGATCGAGGACTCGGCAGTTCAAGATGGAAACGACGATGTCTCTAAGCCTGCAACTCCTGTGCTCCCAGCTTCTGCTCAAGTTGAATCCTTTAAAACACTGAATGCCAGGAAGGTTGCCAAGGCAAGAGCAAAAGCAGCAAAGGCCAAGGCGCGAGCCAAGGCAAAGGCTAAAGCCAAAGCGAGAAACAAGATTCTCCTTGCTGCTGCTCAGACGCGTCGCTTGAATGCTCAAGTCAAGTCATTCTTGATGAAGACGCTTGACGATAAGCATATCAGAATTGTCAAGGGTTTCGACAAGGCTTATGATATTTTTCAAGCCATATGCGATCGATACAAGGGCACCAAGGCTTACGGTGATCCCTACGGTATTATGAACTACCTGTACAATGCTCGTTACCAGGAAGGTGATGACATGACAGAGTTCATTCTCAAGTACGAAGACGCCATGAGCGGTCTTAATACCGTACTGAACAACAGTTTTGACGATAATGTCTTCTCTGTGTTCCTCTTCAACGCGATGCCTACATCGTGGGAGAGTGAGATGCGCATTTGGCGCGGAAACCGTGAAATATTGCCTCTTCGAGAGCTTAAGAGTAACTTGGAGTCCCATGTGACCAAGAAATTCGCGCAAGAGAGATTCGCGCTATCCCGGGGTACACCCGAAAGTATTGAAACCCAGAATGAACGTGCTCTGGTATCAAATGCTCCTGTTGCAAGTGCTCAAGCCCTTGTGGGTTCGAACACTGACAGTCGACGCATATGCTCGTACTGTGATCGCTCAAACCACACGATGGCTACGTGCCGAGTGTTGGTGAAGCACATGTCGATTGGTCAGGTAAAACCAAACACGGTTATCCCTACCAACTTCAAGTTGCCGAGCAATAACATGAGCATCCGACGCAACTCGACCAATGTTCACAGCAATCGTCAGCACCCATACTCGCGTGGCACCAACCGCAACGGTAACGGGGGCAGACGTAATTTTGGTCAGCGTGAATACGGTCAAGGCAACCGCAATTCTGGTCGTGGAAACAGCCAAGGTAATTCCGGCTACAGCCCACAGCGCACCTTCAATGGTAGAAGTGATGCTTACAACAATGGTAACGGTGGCTACAATGGTGGAAACAGCAATTTCAACAAAGGCAACAACAGGTACCATCAGTCCCGTCACAACAACAGCGCGATGATTGCCATTACCGCCGCTACTGTGTCGACGTTCGGTTTAACAGCCAAAATGACTCCCACGGATGTTGATCCGGTCTGGACTATCGACTCTGGTTGTACGCGCCACGTGACGTATAACAAAGCGTGGTTCACGACGACAACGCCTTACACAGGCTGGATCACTGTGGGTGGGAAGAACCAAATCCCGATCCTTGCGATTGGTGATATCTCCCTCAAGGTCATTGATTCCAAGGGACGACCTCAGACGCTCATGCTGCGCAACGTCCTCTACGCGCCCGAAATCAAGTTCAATTTGTTTTCGGTGCCTGCGGCTGTGAAGGAAGACTTTCGCTTCTCTTTTAATCGCATGCAATGCGCGATTAATACGAGCCAACATTTTAGCGTGAAGGCCAAAATTGCCACGCATGCCGACTTGTACCAATTCATGGCAAGTCCGAAGTCGATATCGACCAGCAACCCGACGGCTCTGATCACCCTTCATGGTAAGTCAGCCATTTTACGTTTACATAAACGAATGGGTCATCCTAACTTTCGTATATTACAGGCTTTGCCTAAGAATGAAGCGATCATCGATCACGAACTCGATGGAGTAGGATCGCAACTAGATATTACATGTTCTTCATGTTCACTAGCAAAGTCACACCGTCAACCATTTAATCTGAATAAAATTGTTGAGCGAGCAAAATTTTCCCTTGAAAAGGTTCATAGTGATATATGTGGTCCTATGCCGACACCAAGTCTAACCGGTTGTCGCTATTTTCTAATCTTTATTGATGACTGTACGCGTTTCGCAGTCACATATATTATCAAAGTTCGTTCCGAATTATATGAATGCTACGAAGACTTTCGCCGCAAGGCGCTTAATGTTTTTCGCTCTGATGTTCACACTATCCAATATACGTCCATTAATTATGAACCTGAAATTAAAACTCTTCAAGCTGACAATGCGAAAGAGTATGAAAAACTTGGTCGAACGTTGTGGGAAAAATACTGAACCAAAACGCAATTTACAATGGCATACACACCCGAACAGAATGGCGTAGCTGAACGAAGAATGCGTACCTATATGGAACGCGTTCGGGCTACCCTATATGATGGAAAATTACCTCGTGGATTATGGGCTGAATGCGTTCGTCACATTACCGACCTGGTGAACATGACCCCCAGCTCTGTTACGAGTAACAAAACGCCTTATGAGCTTTGGTATGACAAGAAACCTTCCGTCATGAACCTCCGTGTTTTTGGATGCAAAGCTTTTGTCCACGTCCCAGAAACACATCGGGACAAGCTAGATCCACATGCTACTATATGCATGTATCTCGGTCTACCCGACCATAAGCGTGGTTTTCGACTACTTGATGTTTCCACTGGCAAGATTATCTACAGCCGTGATGTTACCTTTGACGAAACCGTATTCCCATCTTTGACATTTTTGCCGACAGAATCAGGATTAGATAGGTCAAAGCGATCAGCAGAGCTAGAACAACATAATAGGGATGAAACTACCCCATTTACGGATCGTATTATATTGCCTACGACACCCTATAATGTAACTCATCAACCTACAGAGAATGTTGCATCTAAGCCGGCGAATCCATCACTATACTTGCCATCCTTGGCTGATGCTTTGCACCGAAACGAGCAAACCTATAGTTTTATTACACAACCATCCCAACGAGGCACCAAGCGCAAGTTTGATGACATAGATCAACTAAATGACGTTCCCCTTGAAAAATCCGTTCCTCTTTTAAATAGTTCTGAGGATATTGCAGACGAACATCGTCGGGTCAATCTCATTTACACTCTTCTAGCTATTCGCTATATTGCCGAGCCGCGTACATTCCGCGAAGCTATGACATCTTCTCATGCTGAAGACTGGTTCAATGCTGCTCAATCCGAGATCAAGTCTCATGATGATAACGGCACATGGACACTTGTCCCCCGACCATCAGGAAGGAAAGTACTTCGAAACCGATGGGTCTGGGTTGTCAAATACAACGGCAACGGCGAAGTAGATCGATTTAAAGCTCGACTAGTAATAAAAGGTTTTCTCCAACAGTTTGGTATTGACTACACAGAAATTTTTGCCCCTGTGCTACGAATGGAAGTCCTTCGTCTTCTACTTACTATTGCAGCAATCCTTAACTATGAAATTCACCAAATGGATGTGAAGACTGCTTTTCGCAATGGTTTTCTTGATGAAGAAATTTATATGGAGCAACCTGAAGGATTTACAATCCCAGGAAAAGAGCATTTGGTGTGCAAGCTCAAAAAATGGACTCAAACAGGCACCCCGTGTGTGGTATCAAACCCTCGCGAAATTCCTGGAGAGCATCAAATTCCGACGTCTCATCAAAGATCGATGTGTCTTTGTCGGATCGCTCCATAATCAGACATGCTATATTGCAGTCTATGTTGACGATCTACTGATCATCGCTCCAACACCTGCCCTCGTCAATGAAATCAAATCTGCCTTGAAGAAGCGTTTCAATATGACAGATTTAGGGGAGGTGAAGTACTTGCTCGGTTGGTCCATAGAGCGGAACCGCAAAGACCGAACAATCTTCATCCACCAAGAGAAATATGCTACTAAGGTCCTGGATCGCTTTAAAAACATTGTGACGTATCCCGTCACTACACCAGTTGACCGCAGCATAAAACTGTCTAGTGCTATGAGCCCTCAAACAGAAGCTGAAAGAAATATGATGAAAGACATTCCATATCGCGAGGCAGTCGGCAGCCTCATGTATCTTATGATAGGCACTCGCCCTGACCTTGCATACTACATGAGAGAAGTAAGTCAATACCTTTCCAACCCTGGAGAAGAACACTGGAAAGCAGTAGTTCGAGGTTTCAGATACCTGCATGGCACAACAAGCCACGGACTAACTCTGGGTGGAACCATCCAGCAGACTACCCGTCAACTCACGGACAGTCTTACCGCTTTTTCAGACTCTGACTATGCGAGCTGCTCAGATACTCGACGATCTGTTGGTGGTTTTGTGACAATGATCGGTAAAAGCCCAATTTCTTGGCTATCTCGAAAACATCATACTGTGGTTCTATCCACAACGGAAGCTGAGTATATTGCACTCTGTCATTGCATGCAGGAAGTAATATTTCTAAAGACCCTGCTAATTGAACTTGGATTTCAATCCACAAAACCAACAATAATTCACGAAGACAACCAAAGTTGCATTAAACTTGCAAATAATCCTGAACTACACGGTAGATCTAAGCATATCGATATACGCTATCACTTTGTACAAGAAAAAGTAGAACAACAACAGTTCACTATAACGTATTGCAACACAAAGGACATGATAGCTGATATTTTTACCAAGGCACTTCCAAAGCCTCAATTCCTTTATTTAAGAAATAAACTTGGTGTTACAACTCGGGACAGAATGTCTAAGCAATCATACAAACCAGACAACCAATTTTCTTAAGGTTTTCCTACGCAAGCTATGCGAGGTTTTCCCTGGTTCCTAACCAAATTTTAAAATTCTTAATCAAAAATGGAAAGCTTGAATTGCTTATGGTTTCACTGCGCAAACTAAATGACGTTTACCGTTGAAATAAATAAATAAATGAATGAATAAAAAATAACAATAAAAAAAACAATTTGACATACTTAGAAGGACGAAATGGCAAACTTTTATTGAATGCATTAGCATCGTACACCCAGCTATTGCTACTGCACGAAAGGTTTCTTAAACGTCTCGACCTTGCGAACAAACGCGATCTGGTCAATCCACTTACCATAGATCTTTAGCGGGATCGCTTTGTCATTCTCAACCACAAAAAACTCACGGTTGATCACGAGTAACACAAAGCAATGGCCAACGTAAGACGAATTGTATGCGGCCGCGATGTAAATGCCATCAGCCAACTTCATCTTCAAAATAGCCGTAACTTTCCGGGCGCCTCTGTTGTGAAAATTCGAACAAATCAAATTGAATGAAATTGTAGATCCTCGCTTGAAAACGATGAAACGGAGAAAAGCCCTGAAAACACTCCATGTTGCTTCCTTGCACGGATCAAAACCAAAACACAACTTTCCATCCTCACTGAATTCAGTCATCCATGCGTCTTGAATAGCATTAGGATCACCAAGAAGTGCAACAGCATCTTTTAGCGCCACAAACATGCAGTTCCCAATGTTGTTGGCTTGGATAATTTTTCTTCCAAACGATCCATCTTCTTGAGCGAACTTGATAAACGCCTGTGGCGTACGCTCCAAAAAATTGGGAATTTCCCTCGCAAAACGATCAACCAACGCAAGATGCTCATCAAATTCACCATCAAGATCCGAGCGTGGCTGCCAAGTCACTTTGCAAGGTCCAAAATCGTTCCACCAGACAACACGGTATGACTCGAGCCCCTTCTTGTTATCAATACGAAAAACAATCCACTTCTTAACTCGTATACCACTCACGTCTTCGAGTACGTAAAAACATCCATCTTCCTCGAAAAGCTCCGTATCGGATTCGTATACATCAAGAGCAACAACACGCAAACCGACAGCATACTCAATCGAGCGATGTCCACCAATACGAGACGCTGGTACAACCGCCATATCCTGCATTTGGACGAGAATCTGTGCAGTTGTGGAAGCTGAATTCCCATCGCTGCAATTACCTTCAATATCGCTAGGCTCGCTGCTACTAGCGACCTCAGCAGCTCTGAGGCGTTTAGTTGCAGGCTCCTCATTAACTTCATCAGGATCATAGGTCTCAGCCACAACAGGCATCATAGACCGAGGAGCCGTTTTCCTTGATGCCTTGGTGGCAAGTTGGATTTTTGGGCGTTTCCCACCCGTGGATTTCGATGCCGTTTGATTAGTTCTAGCCATGGTGGTCCGAGCTATCAGCAGTAAACTGCCGCCTAACACGGATCCGGATTAATGACTTAGAACTGATCGCACAGTCTAATGATTTTATGTTGAGATATCGTCTTCATACTATATTAAATTACAACCCACACGAACAACTGTCAATTTTTAAATTACAAAAATGTACTCATCCAATCCAGTGGGGCTGTTGGAGTAAACGGCTTGTCTTAGTACATTTACCCTATATAAGAATTACCTCTCTTAACTAATAAAGAAGCATTACCCTTGGTACTCTTTAAAGAATTAACACACAAGAGAATAAGTGGCATTGAATCCGCTACACTTGCACTTATATGTGCATATATACATTAAGTGTTAATGTTTCTACTGAGGTATAGGAACTCTACATGAATGTCTCTACAGACATAATGCTTAGTGTTGATGATAAAAGTAAAATATAATTCTTTTTGCCTTCTTGCAAGCAAGTTCTTTCTCTTCCGTCACTACTTCTACGCGCAACGTGCTATCACTTCAACAGTTTCAATGCTAATAATCCGACATGTTGCGAAACAAAGCACTTGTCGTGTTTAATGCAGAATACGCAAGCGGCGTTAAGACAGCAAGGAGGTTCGTGAAATAGTTCATTTCCTTCTTACGGGTACCGATTAGCAAGGCTGATGGCAAAAAGAGCGGGTCTGGGTACCGATTAGCAATAATTATGTGAACAGGGTACTGATTAGGGCAAAGTTCACCTCTGTTCTGGAACAGCTCGGTTGAAAAATGGAGGCATCTGATTGGTCAGATAGTCGTCACCATCTCGGTTGGCTCAACTGACCTCGAAGAGGTCGGCTGAGTCAACAGATCCTCGGTTATAAAATTATACAGGAACTTTTACCCAAAACTCACAGACATGGATGGCACTGTTTTTGCTCACCCATATCACATTTTTTATGAAAGGTCGGTGTGTCTTCTTTAACTTGGTTGGCCCTTCGGTTAGGAGCCTCTAACCGAGGTGACTCAAACAGAGGTGAACTTTTCCCTTAGTAATTGATGGCTAATTTAAGGGTACCGATTAGCGATTTCCCCCTAAGTTAAAGGTATTCGGTGTTGGAATTTTGGCGATATTTTTAAGCTGAGACGAAATTCCGTTTGGACGAAATTACCGTGATTTAAACATGTATATGTGAATTTTAGGTTAGGTAATTTTTACTTAACTTTACATAAATAAATAACAAGAACAATTTCTCTATAATCACGTAGCTGTCAAAAATTATTTTATCTAGGAACCTTTTACACACAGAATCTTTTCCAGTCTTAAAATTAAGAACGACAAAAACAAAAGCATATTCGGCAAGAACAAATCCAATTTCGTCATTTCCTCTATAAACAAGTATAGTAAAAAGTGTCATTAGTGTGGGTGGGAAAGTAGTGTGGCTGCGCAAATACCATGGGCCACACTAATTTTGCTTTTTTTAATATTCCTCAATATGTCACACTAATTTCGCACATTCTGTTTATGGCCAAAACCCGTAATTCCTATGGCATGTAATAGGAGCATTAATGGGGGGATAAAAATGCCGATAGCAAGCTCGGATAATACGATGCTGCTCTAATAGTGTATTGCACTAAGCTTCATAGTGTAAGTAAAAATACAAATACGGAAATCCACCCATTTTTCTTGTGCATTATTAAACAAATTTTTGCTAAACGAAGATTTCACTTGGTACGTGTCAATTAGAAAGTGCCTGCTGTAATCTTTTTTTAGCGAGAATGGTAGAGCAACATCTTGGAAATTGCTTAGCAAAAATTCTAGAGCATGAATGGAGAAGGAGCAATATTGACAAGTAACGCTTTCATTATTAGTAGTACTCATATAGTGATAATAATTATGCACTTACAGAATTAACGTTATGAACACATCACGTGGTGGTTGAGTATCTAAGTTATATCACACAATAACTGTGGTTGTTAATACACCTCACAACTCACGACCTAGATACGTAAACGTCCATATTCTAATTCAGTCCTCTGGTCTGAATATCAAATGGTGAGCCCTCCTCTATCTTATTGAAAATTATAATTGAAGTATATTATATTGCTGAATCGCAAAACCCACATTTTTTTGCACAAAACGATTAGTGTGGCCTATACTAATTTCGCAGCGACATTATTAGCGTGGGTGCAGAATTACCGAAGCCCAGACTAATTTCGATTTTCCATGCAAAATTTTGGGTGCGAAATTAGTATGGCTCACTCTAATGACACTCTTTGCTGTAGCTGTCGAAAAACCTAAATATAGGAAAAACAGTACAACGTTTGCACTCACTTTTACGCATAAATATAAACAATTTAGTAGGAATGTTAGGCCACAGTAGGCAACCTGGCAGGTTTGCGGAATTTAATTTGTTCTTGCCGAATTTGCTTTTGTTCTCGTTGTTATTTGCCGAACAAGGACTAAAAAGGTGTACTACGTTTGTCCTCACCTTTACGCATAAATAAAAAATATTTAGAGGAATGTTCGGTCACAGTAGGCAACCTGGCAGGTTAATTTAATTTGCTCTCGCCAGATTTGCTTTTCTTCTTGCCGTTCTTAATTTATTTTTTTGCCGAACTAGGACTGGAAAAAGTGTACTTTCAGTTTACCAAGAATAAGACAAGTAAAGCAGTTTGAACTTTAGCGACTAACCACCGGTCGGTACTGATACACCGGGCCGACGACTAGATACACGCATATTTCGCACTTCGGTTCATTGCACTTACAGGCATTTCTCAAGCCACACTACGGGATACGGAGCACTGACAGGTTCCTAGTTGTCGATTACGGTGTCACGTGGAGTGTAACTTTCCAACATTCGGTACTACTTGTACAGTATTAGTGCCAGTTGCGTCTACTTATTTTCCTTCAGGTAATGATGCCAAGGGACATGGGTCTTAACAAAGTACTTTGACACGTGGACAAAAGTTTCGTTCCGAAAAAAAATTCTTTTTCTTTTCGCTATTCTCGTTTGGCGTGGAGAGTTCGGAATATTTTCTCAATTTGTGGAAGAATTTTGTTCTCGTTTTTTATTACGTTTAAGTAAAAATGGAAGAGGAAAAATAAGAGAAATTAAACGTGGACATGTAGGCGATCATGGAATACCCCAAGAGCATGGACAGACGCTTGGATGTAGTGGAGGAGGCACGGTCACAGGAATCGGCCTGGCTGGGTCAAATAAAGGATCGGAATATGCAAGTGCGTTTAGAGAAGCGCTTAAAAATCACGGGCCTTTGGGATGAAATTACCCTGAAAGATTTGCGTGCCGAAGCCGGAATTGAACGTGAAAATAGTTTAAGTGGTGATGGAGTCGCACCACAAGGGCAGGCACCAGAGATTAATCAGCCAGGTTTTGGTGCAGGAACTGCAGTGCCACGAAATCTATTAGTGAACCAACCAGCGGCACCGGATATAAAAATACTGAGATTGACGGTACCAAATTTCTCGGGTGCAGAAATATATCCTGGTCTAAGTTCAGGCTTCAAACAATGGGAATATTTGTTCATTGACCAATTAAAGTTGCGGAAATTTCGTCTGGTTCTACTTGGAATGAGCGCCTTTTGGGTGAACAAACTTGGTGAACACCTGGAAAGCGTAGCGATCAAGTATTTCCATAAGCACGTGGTGACAGATAACGCAAAACTTGTATTTCGTTTGGAGCAACAAACACGCTTCATTTCCCTTCGATTACTGAATTTGTGTGGGGATTTCCGATGCGTATGAACTTACTTATACCGTCGTCCAGCTCCTATGCCCATGATATCATTTTTTGCGCATTGCAAGTAATCTTGGCTGTTAGTATTGTAGCGTGCCATCAACGCCAATTCCAGTCTTGGAGCGGCAAATTTCACAACAATCAAACGTTCTCCCGACTCTATTTCTCTCGCGAAGGTTACTAGGTATAAAATGTACTCTGCCCAGGATAAGTTTCAGCCACAAATAACTGCGCGGCGTGGTAATACGTAATATTGACTTAACATTTGATGGATGTGACAATGAAGGGCATGTGCGTCGCGACTGCCCACAACAAAGCGCAAGAAGGTCCATCTGGACAAAAGTCTTCTAAAAAGCTCACGGGAATGTGGAAGAGAAGATGTACTAACTCTTCCGGATGGAGGGCTACTAGAAGTCACAAAAGGATTTTTGGGCAGATAATTCTGATGGGAAATGTGGAATCAGGCTTTCCGACTACAATCACTCTAACCAAGGTTATTTTTTCCTCAAAATTGGCGAAAAGTCTCATATCTCTCGGTTGTTTAAGGGCAAAAGGTTTGCATTCTACGCGATAACGGAAAGGATATGGAATTAAAGTTACGAACAAAGTGTTGTTCCGTGTTGAAGTTTATGGATCTGTAATTATTGCATACCTACACGCAAATAGATCGACAAGGCACTCCGAGAACTCTCTAACATCGTAATGAATGTTATCGTGCGTGAAACAGAAAATCTAGTTCAGGAAGGAACACTGTATCATCTTCACGTGCTATTTGGTCACCTGGTCTACGATGCAGTGGAAAGACTGGCCAGGGATCCAAGGTCAGGAGTAAATGATGACAGTTTATTCTCGTCTAAATTGCTTAACCTGTGCCGAAGGAAAGGGGCGCAGATCAAGACAGCCAAAGAAAGACTCTCGAAAAAATGCGCCGATTGATCGCATAGGTGGTGTTATGGGGTACCATAACATAAGTGATATTTAAGTTGAAATATCACAGTTCAATTTCAGACTCGCTGTCTGAAGTGTGAATATTGGATTATAAGTTATTATAATCCACCCTGGGAAGCAGATTCTGATACAAATATTAGAATCGAAGAAGAGATCTCATAATAAGAGTATTATTAGATCAGTTTTATATTACATGTTTATATGATAAGCCTAGATCTAATTATAGTAGTTAGCTCTAAACCACTCATAAATATATTCACTCTTAAACTTACCGTCTTCCAGCCACGTGTCTTAGGTATATTATTCATATATATAAGTAAGGGACTATTTAATCAATTAAATAGACCAACACTAAGTTTAATCTTAATTAAACTATTGAGGAACAAATTACATTTGTTCCTATTCAATTGCACGCTTCCTCACTTGCATTTAACAGTGTACGCCTGTATCAGCTAGCCTGTTACACCTGGTAGCACTTTGTGGTCTGTCTTAATGACCACTGTTCGTTCCGTTCCGCTAGGTAACTAGCGGAGCGTAGATTTAATAGCTGCCCGACCGTCATATCGACGGTGAGCGATCGTGAACGCGAGCGACAGCTCGCGCAAGACTTAGTGAGGGAAACTTTCCCTCACTATCCACAAAGAAATGTGGATACTGTGGTGGCGATGATGCGGACCATGGGGACCGACATCATCACCATCCTCCGAGGTAAAACCTCGGAGGAAGCTATAGAAATGGTAAACCGTTTCAAGAGGGTTTACATAAAGACCCTCAGGTGCGCTCCGTAATGTCACGGTCGCCACCAACAACGCCCACAGCGAGCGTTGGTGTAGTATGGGTGCGGATTCCGCACTTTACTGGCGAAGGGGTGAACCCCTTCGTAGATGGTTCGCGAAGGTGGAAGATGCCATCTCTGAGCAAAAGATTGTGGACCCACGTTCACAAGCTTATTTTGCAACCACATGCCTGGGAGGTCGCACCAGGGCATGGGCGATGAGCCGCAGATCCACTGATGGAACTGCGTTCCTGACGTATCAGGATCTAAAAGCTGAGCTAAAGCACAACTTTGAAGCTCCAGAAATGGAACTTAGCTGCCGTGAAGAGTTCATGGAACTCAGGCAGGGCAAGTTGAGCCTACATGCGTACGCTCAGAAAATACAATATTTATTATCAAATATTGTATATGAGCCGGTGCCCCCTGCCATGCAGGTCACCGCCTTCATGAAGGGACTGAATGACGGTCCCATCAAACAGAGTCTTTATCGGGTTCCCCCAAAGACTCTGAGGGATGCTATAGACCAAAGCATCCGAGAGGAATTCAGCATGCGTTCAGCGTCAACGCATGCTGGGGTTAGTCGAAGGGCTCAACAGCCTTTCGACTTTAACATGCCGCCGGTGCAGCATTTTAATAATTTCTCGAACAGACGAAGTTCACACTTCGTCTAGAGACACCAAAACCCGCGCCAGAGCGCGGGCGGAGGAGGTCCAGAACCGATGGACCTATCGGTTGCAGTTGCCTCGACACCGAGGCAACCGAAAAACAAGAAGTTCCTTCGCTGCAATAGATGCGCGAAGATGGGCCATTACGCCCATGAATGTATGGCGCCGCGTCCGGCACCACGCAGTCAGCGGACTGGACAGTCTGCTGGCAAGCGACATCAACAGGGGCAACCCTCTGTTGATGCAAAAAACGCCAACAACCAGTAGGGGCGGGGCGCCCTACTGGACGGGTTATCTCACATGCCGACATCGGGCATGTGAGGATAATAGCCCCAGACGGGACTATGTCCTGTCAAAAGGTGCAGGGTGAAGGGAAACCTCTCATCACCCTGGAAGTTAAGCCGCATGGAAACGATGTCCCCATGCGCGCTCTGTTTGACACAGGAGCGTCAAACAATTTCGTTAGAACTGAGGTTCTAACGTCGTTTTTTGTGGAGATTGACTCTCCACGAACGATGTTGTCAGGCCGGTTAGCAACAGGTGCAACCGTGACTATACCAAAGCGCGTGATTCGTACACGCTTCGAATTAGACGAACTGTCGTTCGAGGACGAATACATCGTCCTCGATCTAGACGACAAGTTTGATGTTATCTTGGGCATTCCTTGGATGTCCAAGCACAAACCAACGATCGACTGGGTTAGCCTGTCGATCGACTGCGGCGGACCCACAGGATCTGATCGCCCTGTGAGTAATCCGGCTGTATCTAACGATACAACCGCAGAGTCAGACAGTCTGGTGGGTAGCGATGGCACCTTCTGGTCTGATCTGACACTATCAGCGGATGGTACACCCGCTCGTAAGAGTCCAGAGGGACTTGCACTTGCACACGCAACGGAAAAGCCGTTGCGTGTCGGTAACGTGTGCAACACGGGTGGCAAACACCCCCGTGTTGAAGTAACCACGACCTACGACGGTCGTGGTGTGGAGAATTTATCCACGGTGGGAAACACCCACCGTGAAAATGAAGATACCGACACGGTGTAAGTGACCCCCGTGTCGAAGACGAAGAACCCACGACTGAAACCAGTCGTGAGTGTGAAAACCCCATGGCTGACAGTGGTCACCATGTTGGCGATGCCTTGCGCTCGAGTGATAACAATCACCGTGTCGCAGAACAGGCAATAGATCAGACGAGTGCGTCTGACCATGTGGTTAAGGCCGTCGAAACGATAAACGTCTTGGCGCAGACAGAGACTGGATTAGCTACCCAGTCTCTAACACTCGACAATCCCCCAAACTTAGGTTCGGAGGTGATGGCTCTTCCATCCTTGAGGTGAAAGAAGTTCGTGAAGAACTTGCACGATGATCAGATCGATCAGATCTGTGTCATCGTCGCAACAGACGATGTTGTGGATATTCGCGAACGAATATCCACATTGCAGGCAGCAGACATTGGGTACGAAGCCGTTCCCAATGAGCAAACCAAAGTTCAGCGCTTTGAGGCGCAGAGCTGGGAGTCGCTTAAGGCGACTTCTCCATACTATGAGGTACCTTGGGAAAACGCTGACCTATTCCCAGAAGAAGTACCTTGCGAGCTCCCTAAGGATAAGAGAACTAAGCACGAGATTGATTTCGTGCCTGGCACAAAGTACTGTGTCACGCGGCAATGACCATTACCGCCTGACCAGGTCAAGGCGATCGACGAGTTCTTTAAAACTCGTCGTAAGGCGGGACATGTGCGGGAGTCTACCTCACCGCACTCCAGTCCCACCTTTTGTGTAAAGAAATCCACTGGTGGTGGGGAATTGTTCATGCTTTTAACAAGCTAAATGCAGCCATGGTAACGGCGCAGACGCCGATACCGCGGAAAGATGTCATCATTAATGGCATGAGCGGGAGCACCGTCTTCAGTGCTCTCGATTTAAGGGATGGTTTCTACCGAATCCTTATGCGTGAGAAGGATTTCCCTCTCACGGCAGTAAGCACTCCAAGCGGCATGCTTTGGAACTGGCTTGTGATGCCACAGGGGCTTCGAAATGTCCCTGCCACATTCAATAGATGCGTCACGCATCTATTGTGCCCGGTGCGAGAATTTGCACCGAGCTATTTTGACGACGTGTTCATCCACAGTAAGGCTGAACACGGTAAAAGTGATGTAGATGTTCATAAAGAACACCTACGTCAGGTGTTAGAGCTTATGCGTAAGCATAAGCTCTATGCCAATCTAAAGAAGTGCACCTTCAATGCACCTGAAATACCAGTTCTTGGCCGCTATGTGGGCAAGAACGGGGTGCGCCCTGATCCAGAGAAGATCAGGGTGATTGTTGAGTGGCCTACTCCAAACAATGTCAAAGAACTTCGAAAGTTCCTTAGGCTGGCGACATACTTGCACAAGTACTCGTACAATTATGCTGGCCTTATTCGACCTCTTTCTCAATTACTTAAGAAAGATATTGAATGGCACTGGGATACTTTCGTCTACGTCTTCTGACGAGACGCATCACCACGGCGAATGCCGTGCTTCTTCAAGTCTCCCAAACGAGACTTGTAATCGGTTTCCAACCGATTGTGGGAAACCGGAGATTCTCAATCTCCGCCTTTTGTCGATCAAGTTCGACCAGCAGAAGATCATTCTTCTGCTGAAGGGCAACGTGAGCGCCCAATATGGCGTGAATCTCTTCACAAGAAGAACGATATGTCCTCACAGAGTGACCCATATTGCCGCTCAGCTCAGAGCAGTGCCTCTCGAGCTTGCGGAGCTGCAAACCATGCTCCGCAACAACGACGGCAACGGAATTACCAGCCCCCGCCGCCCCTGATTGATAATCAGAGGAATAAGCGTTATATTCTCAAGCGCTTGATTGCGAAGCGCTCGGTTCCCTATAAGAAGGGGCAACGTACCGAGTACTTGGTACGCTGGTTGGGGTATTCCCAAGAGTTTGACTCTTGGGAACCGATTGAGGTGCTGAGGGAGGATGCCCCTGACCTCCTGAAGGAGTTTGAGAAGGAAAATTCTCCTCAAACTCGTAAGAAGCGTCAACACTAGGTGTTGATGGGTGCAAGGTATCAGCACTAGGTGCTGATACATTAAGGGCATCAATTTGGCCCTTAAACGTAGCGGGTACTGAGTAACTTCGGTACCCTCGCAGCTCCTTTTCGCTCAGACGAGGAGCTCCCTTAGGACAACAAGGGCAAGCCATGTGAGAAGGAACTCCGCAAGAAATTCCTTCTTTGATGCAGGTAAAATGGATAAACTCCATTTTCCCTGTACGTGAACTCACGTAATCGTCGGGACCTTTGTCGTAGTTCTCAACAGAGGCATTCTAACTTTGCGTCAGGGCGTCTTTATCGTCCCTGTTCTTACGCGACCCTTTTCGGTTCGTATCATAACGAGCCTGAAAGAAAAGGTCGATAAAGTACCGACGTTTATCGTCGGTACTCCTATCGAAGTGGCGATTGCGAAGGTCTTCGCAATTATCAAGCGCGTTGATGTCAAACAACGGATTTTGACAATCGCGCTTGATGTGCCCGCCACCTTCGGGCACTAACGTCCATGCTGGGGTCCAAAACCCCACTTTGTACGGATCATGTGGTTCCGTACGACAAGAAAAATCAGAAGCCACGACAGCCACTTCTGCACGTTGTTTCTTGGCAGGTGGAGCTCCACCTGCCATCCCAAAGTCGTCGTCGCAACCAGGCAAGTGACGAGGCCCAGGAGGATCTTTACGCTCCTTCTGCCACCGTAATACGGAATTGTCGCTGTCGTAATCGACAGCGTAGGTATCCACCTCGCCATCACTTAAAGGCGAAGGAATTCTAGCGGGCTTACGCTCGCTAGACCCCTTGTGGAGGACGGTGACGTCCTCACCCTCTTCTTCGGAGTCCGATGACTCTCAGAAGACGGACGAACACTTCTTCGCCACCCGCCATTCGGCAGGTGAGAGAGCACTAGATGTCGCACTAGCGACATCTTCTCGTCCTCTCTTAGACACTGCTTCTGCAGTGTCTACTACGAGACAATGGGTCTCTCGGCTTCTTCTCCGACGCCACATTAGTAGCGTCGGCAGTCAATGTTGGCACCTCTGCACGTGATGCAGAGGTGGATGCTGTATTAGCAGTTTCAGCAGCGCCCTTAAGAGGGCCGCCGCGTGTCTCGACCATTGAATTCTTCTGGTCGTTAATGGTTGTAATCAAAATATTGTTACGAACAACAAGTGCCACCATCCGATTGGCCAATATTCCATAATATTATTGGCCAACCACCTTGAGTGGGGGTGATGTAATGGGGTACCATTACATATGTGATATTTAAGTTGAGATATCACAGTTTAATTTCAGAATTGCTATCTGAAATGTGAATATTGGATTATTAGCTATTATAATCCACCCTGAGAAATAGTATCGAATCTAAGAAGAGATCTAATAATAAGAGTATTATTAGATCAGTTTTACTTCTTCCGGGGCAAAATAAACGCACGATCGGAATATACAGGTGTTCAAAATAAACGCAGCAAATCTGAATTGATAGTATCGGATTATCATCTTATACAAATATTCACTATAGGGGCTCACAATCAGAAGAGAACGGGCGAACTATTGAAAACGGCACATAAGAAATTAGAAATTATAGAAAATAACAAGAAACAATTCGATAGAGTACCTTGGTCGGCCCACAGCAGCTAGGACATCTTCTTTGCTTATATGTCTTGATGTAGTAATCCACTTGCCTCATAGTATTGCTGGACGACAGCAATGCATCCAAGCAACGAAAATGAACATCCATCACATTCAGGCGCTTCCAGTGTTGAAAACTGGGATATTTACCGCCCGAAGAACGGCATTAAGCTCGGACCACTCTGGACTGCGAAACGCTTAATCTGGAACTATTGGGGAATAGAAAATTCGTCTTCTAACAGCACTGTTGCTGATACACTTATTTGCATGCTTTTAGTACGTCGTGATTGCCATCTTGGACTAGGGCGGGAGTTTTGTTTTCGACCACCGCTCGCTGTGTCCATTCATTCCGACATAGCGTCGGTCCTAAGATGAGATTCAATTAGAAAAAAATATTAGCAGAACGAGATGATCTAGGGCTTTCTTTTCATCCAATCCGTGCTCTCTAAAACGTAATTTTGAACCCATTACGATAGATTTTGTGTATATGTTGCGTTTATTTTGCCCCGGAGGAAGTACATTACATGTTTATATGATTAGTATAGATCTAATTATAGTAGTTAGCTCTAAACGTGTCTTAGGTATATATTCATATATATAACTAAGGGACTCTTTAAGCAATTAAATAGTCTAACTCTAAGTTTAATCTTAATTAAACTATTGAGGAACAAATTACATTTGCTCCTAACCAATTGCACGCTTCCTCACTTGCAATTTAACAGTGTACGCCTGTAACAGCTAGCCTGTTACAGGTGGGGTAATTTGTAGTGACCAATCACCCCGCGCGACAGGCGAGGAAACAGATTTTTAGTTATTTTCATGGCTTATTACAGCAATTACGTACGCGTATTTGCAGCATGCACAAAGGATTGTGCTGTAAAAATGTTTGAGCATTTTCTCTGTTGGTTCGAGAATGAATTTAATTGCTGTATACGCGTACTACGTACAACGGTGGCGGTGAATTCCGCAACGTGGATCTATTCTGCTAGCAAACCGGAGTGCGCAGACAAATAACGGAGGCTGGGAATCCAGTGTCTAACGGAAAGGCAGAGTGAACCGAACCATTTTTAATATGGCTCAGTGCATGATCTTTGGCTCGGGAGTACCACTTACGCTTTGGGCAGAGGAAGCTGAGTATGCAACATACATTTTCAACCGTAGTCCAACAAATGCAAACCCTGGAAGAGCGTCCCCGACCCAGATGTTAACGAAGAAACCAACGACCATGAGCGACCTCGTGTTTTTTTATCGTCTTGCAGGGATTTTAGAGATCCAAGAACAAAATTGCTGGCAAAGCATGCAGAGAGGGAATCATACTTGGCAATAATGATGAAATAAAGGGTTATAAAGTAGTAACCACTACCCGGCACGTAGCTCAAATTGAGACGCTTGATGTTGAGCGCACCTGAAGAAGGAGACAAAGGTGGATTGATTCCCGAAAGTGTAAGCGGCAACACAAGAGAAAACAATGCCTCGAAAAGCGCTGCAGACTGTGGAGAGCAAAAGGCTGACGAGCAAATGAATTTGTAAAGGAAGCAGCATTCCAATAAAGTCTGCACGAAAAATAAAGCGACACCGAAAGCGGCGGCTCTCGCAAGTAAGACGTCGAAGGAGAAACGACCAAAATATCAGGCTGAAAATACAGGGTGTGGAAGCTCACGAAATCAATGAAAGCTTGGAAAGAGTGAATGAAGAAAATATTATGGTTAATTATAATGAGTTTTCGCTGCTATGGTTGTTGGAGGCTCGAGTGACGATATTTTACCGGATCCGAGCAGCTATTATGAAGCACACAAGGGCCTGCAATCAGACAAGCGGGTAGCAGCGAAAGAGGTCGATCTATGAGCTCTGGAGGAGATCGGCACGTGGAAACTGATCAAGAAAAAACAGAAAAGAAACCGCTGCCCTATACAGAACAAAACTGAAGGCCGATGGCAGTATCAAGCGTTACAAAGAAAGATTAGTCGCGTGTGGCGACAAAAAATCTTTGGAGAAGATTATTTTGCAACATTCTTGACAGTTATGGACATTAACCATATGAGTATCATGTTGATTATTTGGAAGGTGCCTGCGCGGCACGGTGATGTGCCCTGTGTTTATCCAAAAGCACAAATTGGAGAAGGTACAAAATACATTTTCAGGTGCGGCAATGCATGGGAATCCTTGATGAAATCCCCCTGTAGCTCAGCTTATCCCCGGTTGAGACGCGCACTGACACACTTTGCCTCACAGGAAGTCCCCCGACGGGATTGTACTGGATTATCCTATTCTCACCCCTCACGTCCACGTAGATTTATTGGATAGGTTCGGGGAGATAACTTAGCGAAAATATTGTGGAGGATCGTGATTATATCATTGTTTACGTATCTCTAAGTATATCTTGTTATTGGCTGGTCTGGGCGGTCAGAGCTTCCCGACCCGACTTATACTGTACTTTACATAAAGTATGACCCTTAACCGACCTCCGGTGAAGATTTCCACCGGAGAACTACCCCGTCTCGAAGAAGTTACTTACCCCGACCTGATCGGGACATCTATAGTCCACCTGAGTGAGTGTAACCACCGTGAATCAATGAGTACATAAGGTGAGATGAGATTAAAAATGGATTCGGTCGGGCATGATGGGTCGGAAGACCGGGATGATCGTACCGGTCTGCCTAGCGGCGATCAGTCCGATCAAGAGATCGACCATGATTCGCGGAGTACCTCCTCCGATAATTGGTTGTCCGGGCCAGTGGGAACCCGGGTTCCACCAAGAACTTTGGAAATCGACTCCACCACACAGCCACCTTCAACCGATATGGATTTATATGTAATAAATGCGTATCTACTTGAATGGCAGCGGACAGCGAAGGAATCTCCGCTATTGCTAGCAAAGCACTTGACGAGCTCGTATTACAGCGTCAGGCTGCAATACGCTATGTAAAAGACGCACTGACTTCTGCTCTCGACACGCAGAAGCAAAACGCAGGCAAACATTGAAGGAATAACCAAAGTTTCTTTAAAAGAACGAATAATTATGTTATTTAAACTAATTGACCTACTCATGCAACAACCAAATTCGCGTGATTGAACTGCCGGTGTAGATGCAGCACTCTCTATAGGTTGACGAGTGACTTTATAGGGTGTCGTAGGCAATATGGTGCGATCCTTATATGGGGAAGTGGTTCGTGGATCCTGTTTTTTATGTTTTTTCTGGGATGTGGACAAAAAGGCTTTGCATCTACAAAAACGGAGGCTCATGACGGAATTTTTATTGTCATACCAAGCTCATATTACGATGCTATTCGTAACCGGAATGAAGTCATGTTCACTAGGTCGGTGATGTGGCGAACGCATTCAGCCCATAACCACCGTGCTAGATTTTCGTCGAATAGGCTAGCATGAACACGTTCCATATCTTCGTTCAGCGACGCCATTATGTTCAGGCGTGTATATGCCATCGTAAATTGTGTTCGGGTTCCGGATTTGCCCCACAACGTCCGATCAAGCTTTTTATCCTGTTCGCATCGTCAGCTTGAAGTGTATTAACTTCAGGGTCGTTACGTTGAGCGCCTTCAGGCGAAATTCTTCAAATACCACAATTTTTGCACGTTCAGCAATTCTACTTTGATTAAATGGTTGACGGTGTGACTTTGCTACTGAGTATGCAGAACATGCTGGGATCCTACCCCATCGAGTCATTCTTTGGCAAAACCTGCAGTATACGAAAGTTAGGATAACCCATTCGTTTGTGTAAACATACAATGACTGACTTACCATCAAGGGTGAGCAGTCGTCTGGTTGCTGGTGGATGTCGACTTCGGATATACCATGAATTGGTATAACTCGGCATTCGTGGCAATTTTGACCTTCACGCTAAAATTTTAACTCGTACTAATCGCGCATTGTAGGCGATTGAATGTTTAGAAGCGAAAAGTTTCCTCCAGGGCCACAGGCACCGAAATCATGTTAAACTTGAGTTCGGTTGCGTATATGTATGTTTCGCAGCGTGAGCATCTGAGGTCGTCCCTTGGAATCAAGGACATTGAGATATATATCACCAAACACAAGGATCGGAATTTGGTTTCTCCCACCCACTGTAATCCAGCCCGTATAAGACGTTGTTGCCGTGAACGACGCTTGCTTATCCGTTACGTGCGCGCACAACCAGAGTCAGTGACCGAAAACATTCCTTCGTCATCATCGAGGTCGACGACTGGGTTCAGCTCATAGTTGGAGTCTTCGATGAAGCGGAGCAGGATGTTTCGGACGAGGTATGCTTGAATGCGGGTCTTCCAAATGTCAAAGTTGTCGAAGCCCGTCAGGCAAGGAAAATCGGATAAGGCGAAGCTCCGGCTCGTAGACTGTTGAAGTAAAGCACCGTAGAGAAAGAACTTGCTTGTAAGCACTTACATGTGCATAGAGACATCAAGTGATAATGTTTCTACTGAGGTATCCATTTTCTCTGATAAAACTATAATTCCTTTTGGCTTGTGGCGGATTCAATCTCATGTGTATTTATCAAAGAGTGGGTAATGCCTTCTTTATCAAATAGGAGAGGTATTTCTTATAAAGGGTAAATGTGCTGAGACAAGGCATTTACAAAACTTTTTGTCAGGGCTGGCAAGCACAAGTTTAAATGCATTAGGTTTTAATCAGGTTTGGAATTAAACCTAAAATTCAATGCGCTGACAGAAGTAGGTTTTAATCGTTGAGTCATCTGATATCAGAGTGGCGATAAGATCTCTCCAATTGAGTCGAGGAGCCAACAACAAAGTGGCGATAACACAGAAAAAAATAATCGAATAGAATTCTCATAAATTTGCATTTTGTTCTATTAAGGGGCGTCAAGCTTGCCCTAACGTGTGGGCTGTGCAAATTGCGCAATCTAGGTATTATTTAGGTTTTATTCAGGTTTTATTCAAACCTACTTTCTGGTTCCAAAAAGGGGAAATCGCTAATCGGTACCCTAAATTAGCCATCAATTACTAATCAGTACCCTGTTCACATAATTATTGCTAATCGGTACCGAGATCCGCTCTTTTTGCCATCAGCCTTGCTAATCGGTACCCTTTAAAAACTAGCGAAGAACAAATGCTGTTTCTAATAACTGAACGACGCAAAAGAGTATTGGTGAAGGCGAATAGATTCCTTTTACGCTCACTCTTTTGCGTGTACATTATGAAAAAAAGAAGTATTTCAGTTACTGAAGTCGTTAAATGAGCTGTATATTTTTGGTGCCCAAATGCGTTCCAGGACCTTACAACGTATTTTTTTTCCTTGGGGATATCCAAGATCTCAATGGGGCTATGTGCAACTCTAACATGACATTGTACTAATTGCTGCTTTTTTGAAGGATGATTAGACCTTTGCTGGCTATTGTAACTATCTTTTACGAATCTGTGGCGCAACTACTCCGCCAAAAGTTTGGAGATACGTGCAATGTGCGGATAGTGAAACCCAGTCGCTTTAAGCATGAAGCCAACAGCAGCTAAAAAGATTTTGTTGCTAGGAATGAAAAAAATACAGTGCAGCTGTTACGTGTAACTTACACGGTTTAAGTTCGATTTTGCTTTGATGTGCCGAGTACGGTGGGAAAGAAGATAATCAATCGTTTCAATGCTTTTTATCTAGATAATCCGAAATGTTGCACAACAAAGCACTTGTCGTGTTTAACGCAGTATACGCAAGCAGCGTTAAAACAGCAAGGAGGTTTGTGAAATAGTTCATTTTCTTCTTACGGGTACCGATTAGCAAGGGTGATGGCAAAAAGAGCGGGTCTGGGTACCGATTAGCAATAATTATGTGAACAGGGTACTGATTAGTAATTGATGGCTAATTTAGGGTACCGATTAGCGATTTCCCCTTCCAAAAAATCTAGTTTTTTACCAGCCCTGGTCTCTACGCTCTTACGAGCATAAACGCTACGCGAGATGGGTGAATTTTGTGGTGTGGTATACACATCTTCCCCCAGCCATTCAGCCGTCATATCCCCTTTCCTCTAACGTCACAAGAAGAGACATGGTGCGTGGTAAGAAGATTGGATTAGGCGAGTTCTTGGGTGATCAGGCGGCGACTTATATTCAAGAGGCAGCGCTACCCTCGGGACCGCGCGTGCGTGCCGAAGATGATGGAAACTACCGCGGTGGACGGGGATCCGACCGCTTTGCAGAGCGTGAGCAGTCGCGCAGTGAGCAGTCGGACCAGTGGCGAGGAGACCGTGGCGGCCGTGGAGGCAGTGATCGCTTTAGCCGCAATGAGGAAAGTAGCAATTGGCGCAGTGGTGGCGACCGCTTTGGTGGCCCCTCGCGGTATGATCGCCCGTCTCGAGATGAATTTCAGGCCGAAGAACGTCCAGCGCATATGCGTTTGAATCTGTGCCGTCGTGGTGAAGCTTCTAGTGATGCCCGCAATAGCAACAGTGTCGACAAGTGGTCGAATGCCTTTAGTGGAGGGAGCGGTCGCTATGGAGGTGACCGAAGCGACGATCGCTTTGGACGTGACGATCGATTTGGTGGAGACAGGAACGAAGGTGGAGGCCGTGTGACCGGACGCTTGTCTCGTAATGGAGACGATGTAGCGTCCTCTTTTTCTGATATGCGTGTGAGTGCGCAGCAAGAAAAAACGGCGGAACCTCCAGTGTTGGACAAGAAAGCGCGTGCTCAGCTAAAGCGGGAGGAGCGCAAGAAGAAAGCCGAGGAGGAAAGACTGGCTGCAGAAGAGATGAAGCGTATTGCTGCCGAGAAGAAGAAACAGGCCGAGGAGACTGCTGCTAAGAAGGCCGAAGTAGACCGGGAGACAATGAAACAGGTCTTGGCTAGTGGCAAAAAGGGTGACGAACTATCGGCGTTTGCGCAAGATATTTTTGCTGTAAATGGACGTCCGTGTGGTGCAGTGTTGTTTGAGACTGTCGCGGCAGCTGCAGAAGAGGTTGCTAAATCTAGTGCCAACTGGATCGCTTTGCCAGCGTATGGCGCTCTGTTGAAGGCTGGCATGGAAGGCTCGGACAAGAAGAATCAGTTAGAAGCACTTTACGCCTTGCAGATCTTCTTGAACAAATACGACTTTCCCAAGGGTCTAATTGAGAAGTGCTTTATGGCTCTGTACAGTCTGGACATTATTGACGAAACAGGGTTTTTCGAATACAAATACGACGTAGACGGAGACGTTCCTGGTCGCATGAAGGCTATTATACAGACGTCGACATGGCTTACGTGGCTCGAGACTCCTGAAGAAGAAAGCGATGAGGAGAATGAGGAATAGATTTATGTGCATGTTTTCAATGGGTATTAATTCTCTTACACGGATGGCTATGGTGCTCTCTGCTTGTCGTTAGCATTATTTTATTTTTGTTACGACCAATGAGATCACCCATCTGCTGTACTTATGTACTCATGGCTAAAATACAATTTCAAACGAATATATATACCATATATGCATCTCCATTTGCACTATGTAATTAAGAATCTCGTGCCTTTACGGACGTAACCATGTCTTGAATCGTAGACATAGGCGGTCGATAGATTTCAGGCAGTAGCTTTCGTTGCAACGAGTTGAACGAGTACTTAAATCGGCCAACGTTTTTCTTGGCAATGTGGATGCGTACACCGAATTCGCGCATCATGTTAGCGACGTTCTTGACTTCATCAAGTGGTCCATCTTCTTTGGCATTTCCCGATTCAATCTCTTGAAGCACATTGCGCTTTTGTTGAACCAAAAGCCGGGCCTGCTCAAGCGTCATGCTCATTGCCGTGCGATCTTTGCCCGACTTGCAATAGGTAACTCGGCCACCATTTAAACTACGCACTGCATCAGCGGCATGCAACAGAATGCATGTGTTTTTTGAAGCAGAGTTTTCACTCTCAACACTCACTCGCAAGTTATGCAAAAATTCTTCTGGGTGAGAGTTTGCATTGACTTCGGTTCCACAATGTTCGGTAAAGCGATTAAAGTATTCCGAAATGGCGCAAAAACTTGTGCTGTTTATCTTACGCTGGATTGATACGCCTGAATGTCCTACCATGTTGGCCAAACTCTGCATTTCGTTAATACCTTGTGTAAATAGCACTGCCGTGACGCGAATCAATCCACCGATCTTCATGCTTTCCGGAAGCATGGAAAACTGAATCGAAGGTACCGGAACTTTAATGATGTAACCCACACCCTGTTGCTTCTCAACCACTACGTCCATCATCATGTCAGTACCTTTACAAAGCTGAAACGAAAACGTTTCCAAACATTTAATGGCAACCCAAGCGTCAGATATCATTACCAGTTCCTTTCCATGCGATGAAATCAGGCTTTCCCATCCAATCAAGAACCCAACGTTAACCAGTTGATCAAGCACCTTTTGATTCCCTTCCTGAAGGCACAAATCGAGCTCTGCCAAAAAGCAAGTGACAAGGCTACTCACAGATTGACTCACCGCTACGCTTTTTCTCAAGTAGTAGTCGGCACGCAGCATTTCCAATCGACATAATAGTCGGACAGCGTAATGCATGGATACTGCTGAGTCCCCACTTTCTACTGGTTCGATACGAAGCGTAGGATATTTCACAGTAGCAGCCGGTTTTTCGTCGCTGTTCTTCTGATCCTGTTGTCGAGAACTACTCTTTTTCTTCTTCTTCTTAGCAAACCGATTACTTGACAGTGCCTTAGCGCGTGCTGTCGCAGCTTTACGAGCCATCATCGAGTACTTTGAAGACTTTTTCATGAGTACACGCTCGGGAGAAGTTGATGCGACAGCTGATGGACTATTTGGATCTTTTGACGCAGGTTTATCAGAAGAAATACCGATAGTTGGATCATTTGGGGTAGGTGCATCAGAAGAAATAGTGCTACTTGGGTCGTTCGTGGTACGTGTATCAGAAAATACACCACAGGTTGAGTCATTGATGGCAGGTGCATTGATAGAACCACCGGTGTCAACGTCATCATCAACTTCCACTTCGCTTTCATCATCAAGAGGAGGATAATAAAGATCGGACGAGTCTTCTGGAATAATGTTGTGGTTGTCAGTACCAGAGCCTCTTACTACGTGAGGAATGCATTTCTCAAACAAAGAGTGAAGGTTATGCATTTCAAGCTCCATTTCTCGCAGACCACAATCGTTTAAGCCCATCGCATGAGCAGTCGGCGCACCGCAAGTCACTGACGCATATGTTTCTGGCTTCATTAGAAGCTGTTGCATCGATGGCGAGTTATGAGAAACAACATGCAATCCATCGTGTTCGAAGTCTAGCAAATCTTCAGTTGCTACTTTTACATCCGTTTGAAGGTGCGATGCAAACTGCGATCCAAAATTACAAAATATGCGGAAGTACGACACGTGCAGGTTTGTCGGTATACCTTGAATGTCGGCACGCTTCTTGTACAAACTCGACTTGAAAGTTTTCTTCTCCGTAATTAACTGTTCGGTAAAACGAATCATATCGTTGACCTCGGTTACCTGCTTCCGAATGTTAAGTACATGAGGATACAAGAAGTTCAGAGGAATGTTGTTCTCGATGAGACCATCGTCTGGAGGTGGTGAGCAGTCGGCCAGCCGTCGATACCTTCTCGGAAGAGAGGAAGACGGTTCTACGACATTGGCCTGATGGTTCTCACCTTGTGGAGCAAGTGGATTTGCCAGAAGGATATTGATTCGTAGTTGTATTTGTCCAAATAGATCATCATTCGAAATTGAACGGACATCAAACCAATCGACCAGAGTTAAAGATGTCACGATTTGGTGGGATTTCACGCCACCAGTACCACTTTGAATGCTTTCGGTACCATCCTCGTCATCGTAAACAATCTTTTCTTCTATTACCATTGAGTCACGTACACTTTGCAATGGAATCAGTACTTCCCCAATTAGTTCATTCTCGATTCCACTCATATAGCCGTAATGTTCGTTAAAGACTTCGAAACGCAACCATCCCGTCAATGGCTGATTGAATACGCTTGTTCGATAAAATACAAATTGATTTAACCCATTCACTGGAGACACAACTACGCGGCTCTTTAGTATCTTTGACGCGCGAAACTTTGTATTTGGCTTTCCATGAGAACACTTGGTGCTCGCGTGTTTATTAGTTGACCAGACTGGATTTGGTGTGTCATACTCTGTGTTTGTTTTTCCTACAACATATTCGACGTTTCCATCAACATTTTCTGCATATTTTACCACAACAAACGAATGAATATGGTTGATCACTTCGCCTGCTTCAGCTGTTTCGGAATCATTGCTGCCAAACGAGGGCGATCCCCCACCACCCCATTTACCGGCCTTTATCCGATTAACAAACCTTCCTCGCCCTCCAGAGATACCTTTTGAAAAGCCGGAATTGCGTGACCGTGAGCTCATTTCAGTCGTCATTTCAGTTTCTGTCTTTGCCGCAGATGCCGAGGAATTAACCCTTGACTTTGTCTTCAAATCACGTCCACAAACAACTTGAACACGGTAAACATCATGTCCAAAGTTTAACGCTTCAGCGTCGTTCTCAAAGTAGCCGTTTTTCTTGCGGCTGTAATTATAACGCAATTTCCACTCGTCATACATGTGTAGCAACTCACCTTGACATACTTTGAGCAATTGAAGTGGGATCGTTACACTGAAGTCAACTTCAGCCGCTTCTTCAACAGCTAGTTTTGCATTTCCACCTGGCACTTGGACGTGGTTCTCGTTCTCATACGGGTGAAACAAAAAACACTTGAGCAAATTATTTCTCGTTGTGAAAAGCGGATGTTGCAGTGGCTGGATGTTGACAAATTGCAACTCCATCGTCGCTCCATCCAATACCGTCGAATGAATTGGCAGTATCATACTCTGCTTATAGTTGCCACTTGTTGCTACTGTGTACATCTTGTGAAACGATGTTGATGCGTAGCCAAATACGTGGCTGTTTTTGTTTGTAGACGTCCCTTCATCCGGAATCATCACCATAATCTCCACATGTCGATCGTACTCTGTTACATTTTTGCATTTAATACTGAAACCTACCGAAAACTGAGGATTGCGACTTCTGCGACGTTCACTCCAAAAGCTTTCACTATCTAATAGTCTGTTGTCATCTGAAAGCTCCAGATTTGAATCTCCAGAACTGTCCATTTCGTTTGTTAAGCCCCCGTTAAGACCTGGTGCACAAGGCGGTTGCTGTAGTGGAAAATCAGTTCCAAATCCAAAAATTGGCGTCTCTTGCGAAACGCGCACCTCCACGTTTACCTCCGTTGGTGGCTTTGCTCGCGGGGATTTGGTGCTGTTCATTGTCGTGGCACTGCTCAGCATGTTGAAGGCACCACGAACTAGCGTCTGCGCTGAGCGTGCGGGCGATACGACCGAGTTTCCATCAACATCTCGACAGGATACGAAGAAGTATAACGCTTTGCGCTCTTCCTTGGCGTCATTTATTGGGGCCTTCGCGGGAGACGAAGGGTCGGATAAAGAGGGAAAGCTTTGGGAATTGACGCTGTCACTGGAGGATATAAAGGATACAGGATATGCTGGTGGCTCATTGTCAAACAGCATGAGATTGGGACTCTGCGGCGCCGCCATGATGAGAAACGGGTGCGGAGTGGACGCGTCCCTAATGTGTACCTACTAGGCGAAAAACTGACGCGATGTTATGCACATCATACTGTAACTTAAAGTTACAGGATAATTGTGGGTCTAGAAAGATTAGGCAGTTCTAAATTTGCGATATAAGCCCCTAATCGTTATTACGAATAGGGTTAAATGCCTGAAAGAAAGGAAACCCGAACACCCTTGGACGACCCGGGTCCGAAAACCGACCCAGACAACCCAGCGGAGGAAAGTATGGATAAATATGATCGTTTATCCGACAAGTTCCGACACTTTTTCAAGTCTAAGTTTCCCGTTTCGGATAATGTCGGAGCCAAATGCTTCCGACATTATCCTCCGACACATATAAGAATTTGTATACAAGAACCATATGGTAGGAACATAAAAAAGAGCGCTTAGAGAGCGGAGCCCCACCGGAGCGAAGCGAAGGTCGGGGGCGCGGCGCGTAGCGCGGAGTACAAGCACCTACGGGGAGGGACAATCTATTGTAGAGCCACCGCAGCGCAGCGGAGGTCGGCGATAGGGAGCGCTCTAGCGGAGCGGGCGCGACTTAGCACCCCGCCGCAATAAGCGGTGTTTATTGGATTATAATTGTTTTCCTAACCCTATCTAATTTGAATCCAATCAATGGTGTCGGATCTTTTGTAGCCATGTCGGAACCGTGATGGTATGGAAGATGAAATTGTTCCCGAGACACCCAACTGAGCCGGTACGACCGGTACCGGAGCCCACTGTAAACACGGAACATTCAACGGGGATACCGGTTAAATCGGCAGTCTCACCTGAGGTTAGGGACATAAACCTGACCTCTGATCTAAGTGGAAGAAACCAGTAAATCAGGTGAGTTACGGCTGAGCATGGTGGGAACAGCAGATTCACAGGAACCTAAGCATCTGGCACAAGCACTTCAGACCGCGCTTAACCAAGCAGTTAAGACGAAACCAAGAGCAAAGGCCTGACTTGACCAGGAGCTTTTCACGACCATATATGCCAAGGCCAGAGGCCCGGTTTCGAGATTGTCGGAGGCGGCGAAACGCCTTCCGGTATTGAAGGCGGTGGAAGGGAAAGACTATTGGATTATTACGAACTGATTGTCGTGGACGCAAAGAAGGACTGGGAAGTGTGGAGAAAGCAGGTGGTAGGCTCAGCATTGCTTGCTCAACGCTCAACTCAATCATTTGAATGAATTATATGGAAAGCCATTGGACAGGAGAAGGTAAAAAAGGCGGAGCTACTACCGGCACCTAAAGGGTGGGTGAGTAAGGTGGCAGGGCAAATTTCTTCCGAGACAGAAGATAAATTGTTGAAGAAGACCTTCTTGTTCAAGACAGAGGTGTATACGCCGGATGAAATTTTTCGTTTAAGAGCCGTCTGTGAAAAGACTATGGAAATTCGCGCCAATGATGGTACGAGAAGGAAGTGAGGACGAGTGGCGTATCGTTCAAGGCTTAGTTAAAGGAACTATAATTGCGAAGCAGTTACCCCAATTTCTGAATAGGATCATGAAGATTGATGAACAGGTTCGTCTTGTGCATACGATTCGGGTCCAAGTTGAAGGATGCCTTGTAATGGATTTAAGGGGTGAGAGTCTAATTAGGGAAGCATTTTTGAGCACCAAAGGTATCCAGGAAAGTATAGCATCGGCTGCGTCGACGAGGGGATTGGAAAGCGTGGCTTTATGGATAATGGTGGCTCAGATTAAAAACATCAGCTATGACAGTGGAAATCATGCTCTCTACTTTCATTTCTTTACGCGTGACATGGCGAAGAAGTTTGTGTGAATCAAGGTACCATTTCATAGGTATGACCACTCTTTACGAAACTTACATCAAGACGTGTCAACGGTTCGTGGATCGGCGTGGGAGTCCCAAGTTGACAGTAATGGAGAAAGATTTGAACACAAAGGGTATTACTCGTGTGTTTTAAGAAATATCACACGGTCTGTGGATCTACTTAAGTTATCTGTTTTTTTAAGAAAGATTCTCGGTATGGAGTTTCAACTTGACGATCTCGATAAAAGTGGGCCTTTTTCGGATACATCAACGCTTTGGGAATTGATAGTGGAGTCGGATGCGTGTCCAACAGCATTACTAGATATCAGACGTATCTATTGGAGCCATACGATGCTGGTCGTTGAGCACCCATCGATGCGCGGAAGGAAACAATGTCTTCGATGTGGAGACATCGGCCATCCTATGAGGAAATGTGTCACACCGTTAGCAGAATTATTAAAGAAGAACTGCATTGAAGTCAAACTAGAGGAGCTAAAACAATATGCACCTCCAGTCACTACATTTCGCAGCATGAAGGAGTTAAGGGCACATGTGGAAGCAGTGCGGGAAAACCAAATGTCTGCCACCGTATTGGAAACTCAGCAGGAGGAAAAGGGTACGCAGGAAAGTGAAAAAGGGGGCTCAAGGGCGGTGCCGTGTGTGACTCCGTGTAAAGAGTCGGAGGCGAGATCAACGAAGGAGGTGTTGCGGACGACGACCACCGCCCAACCAAGGCCACAGCGACAGCAGGCATCCTCCGAATGGAAAACAGTAACGAAGAAGAAAGGATGAGATAATGTCACCCAGTCTATCGTAGCGGCCGAGTAGGAAAAGGAACCAGTCCCAATAGTGGTTTCCAGTCTAAAACATGACCTCCAGAAATCAAGGGACAGCGCAGCTCAACGATCGAGTGGAACCCAAGGGAATACTACGTCCAAGGACGTCGAGGAAAAACGACAACTGGTCTCTAACAAGAAAAAGGACCGACAGGAAAAGAAAAAGGAGCGGGAGCAGCAGGCTGTGATCTTCCAGAAGAAGGCTAGTGCCCTGCTCATGCTGGAAGGGATGGTCAAAACGTACATTGCGTCTGTCATGGATCAAGTGGAAGGGGAAGAAGGACCAGTCCGAGCATTCGAACTAATGGATAGCGGTGATGTGTCACAACAAGAAGTTAACGTCTATTCCCAAGGTGGTTCAATGATTGGGTCTTAAGCCGACGCCGACACCAGCTACGGGCAATTTCCAAATCTATGCTGTGTGTCAGGCACTAACTTGTTCAGAGAAATTGAAGGAGAATGTGGATTTATTGGAAACGATGACGAAACAACTCAAGGAAGGATGCTTAGCGAGAGCTCTTATGGACGTTTTTGAAAAGTTTTCACCAGGGGCGAGAAAATCAACGCTAATTGAACTAGGTCGTGGTTATTCACGAATATCACCAAAGGAATCTAAGCGGCTTTTTTCAGAAATATTTATTGGAGTTCGCGGAAAGCAGTTCCAAGATTACGGATAATATTCCACGTTCAGCTTGGGGGAGTAATGACACACCGATGTCCATTAGCACGTTGCTACAACGGGGCATCTATGTGATCAGTCAGCCGCCTGGAGCTAAAGTACCAGGGTTGCTATACTTCACACCCGAAAATAGGACATTACGTGCTAAAACTTATCAGATGAGCGGGGAATATCCCATCACGGTGAATGTGTTTTACGAAAGAATGCGAGCATTTTTAAAAACCGGTGAGACAGAGTATCAAGATGGAAAAAGGCCGATAATTTTGAAGTACAGTGGGCAACATTTTTCAGCCTAATTAAGTGGGGAACGTTGCCTTCCATCGGAGGATATTGATATGGATGGGAGTAGTGATGACGAAGAGTATGACGATGAAAAGGAGAGTGCGGAGCAAATTCGAATCCGGGGATCTGATTCGAATGCATCCTCACAAGAGTTGGTCGTAAGTGATGATGGCACACTTACTAATTACGGTAATCAATCACCATGGGACCCTGATGATTGGGATGAAAATTTCGATGACCTGTTACAACGCTTGAATGGACCAACCATAAATCATGAATTAAAACGCGAGATAACCGAGATTATTATGACTAAAGACCCGAGAATGTGTGATGTCTTACATTTTCTTGCAGATGCATTGAGCAAGTTATCTCTGCCGGAACAAGAGAGTTTAATGCAAGCTAACATATCTGACCCAACAACGAGCACTAGGTTTTTACAGAAATATCAAATTTCAGAACCTATTCTAAAGCAGTGGTATCACAAAGTGTGGAGGGATAATCAACCAGAACATGAGATATTACAGATCTTTGATGGATCTGCATCAGGGTCAGAATACAAGGATTTGGAACAACCTGGAAGTTCTCAGGACACTTAAGATTCCGGAGGTGGGGATAGCCCCACGTCTAAACCGTCGGTTAGGACCTGACGAGAGTGCCGAATCGATGGAAATTGTACCGGTACAACGGGAATTGATTGATAAATTGATGACATGTGAAAAAGAACCGAGCATGGAGACCATCTCGTTAGATGATTTTAAGGTGGCCTGGCACAAGATATTAGTCCATTGGGAGGAACAAACCGGGATTCCCTTTCCATTAGTAAGTTCGACGAAGACCCTATGAAATAGGGCAGCTCACTTGGAAGCTAACCGTTTACTACATCTGATCAAAGATGTACCAGGCTCACATTATATACTTGATAGCGTCCATTCAAGTGTGTTAGTGGAATTGACGAAACCATGGAGGGAACAATGCTGGCTAGCTATAGTCGAAGCTGGGAAGCGAAAAGGTCTGGTGGATATTTCGGGCCAATGGTTCTTAGAGTGGGAACAACGCTTTAATGTGATGAAAACTACAGGGCAAAAAACGGCGATTATCAATAGTTCGCAGGAGTGGTCCTGTCTAAGGAAGATTCAATTTGGAGGCAACACAGTTCTGAAGTTATTGGCACCACGTCAAGTTCTACTTCTGGCAACTATGCTTCTTAGTTCTCATCTATTTGCAGAACAACTAGCAGCTATGCTCGGAGATAATCACCATCTGGCAGATACCATTTTATGCTTACTTCAGAGACATCTCAAAGTTATATGCGGCAAAGGTGACTGCAATAGAGAAAGGGGAGTCAGCGGCTTGGAAAGATTTCTTTACCTTCATCAACTCGACGAACGTTGTACAATCAGCAAGTAGTGAAGCTGTAGTGGCCATTGATCAGGATCCGGAGGATCAGGGTAGATACTAAGGGTACCCCTTACCAAATCAAGCGTATTATAATTTGAAGAGTCTCGATATTTTCACGAAACATCGGTTAATAAAGGATATGGGATATATACCGGTTATGGAGTCTACATTGCCGAACTCTCATCACATGACGAATATTTTTCTAAGTCAGAATGTGAGGGGTTTCACGCAGAAAAGTTTATGAATTCATGGAGAAGAGGTGGTTCTGAATATTGTGCGGAAATTATACTACTTCAGGAGACACATATAGTCTCCGTTACTGAACGTGAAGGAGTTTCGAGGAAATGGGCAGATCTGTGGGGGAAGCAAGGCAGAAACAAGACACTCTCGTATTGGAGTGTGCATCCTCATAAACAAGGGGGTCTAGCGATTTTAGTTTGCCCTGTCTTAGCGGATCAAATCAGCCCATGGTTAGCAGAAAGAATGGTCGAATCGTTTAATTATTGTGAAGTGGAATGACAGTGTTTTTCTCAATATTTATGGACCTCTAGTGATTCGAAGAGTAGGAATTATTTTTCGGTGATTTACGAAATTTGTTTCAACGAAAGCCCAAAAATTGTTTTCTCGGTGTGATTTCAATTGTGTCGACACACCATCTTTGGATAGGATGGGGGGAACACGTACGACGAGACCAGAAAGCAAAGCTCTGACAAGGTTAATAACAGAATGGCAATTATGGGATGCTCGACTTCTAATGATGCCTGCGATATGGGAGATATCTATTGACCCATCGGAACACTATACGTACTGGTGGGGAAATCAAGCTAGTCGGATTGATAGATTTTATGTTTCTGAGAATTGAAAACACTGGGTGGTTTGGGTGGCAGTAGAGGCACCACCGGTGTTTTCCGATCAAAATCAGGTCTTTCTATGTTTAAAAGACCCAAGTGTGTCACGACGTCACTTAGCTAACAGGCGAATGCCGTACCCATTCCCGGGATCCAAGCAGGGCCCGATTCACACGATGATTCTGGATCGCCTAACGAATTGGACAATTAAAACACAATCTGCCACCACCTGGGATCAGTGGATTGATGAATGCCGAGATATAATTTACAAAGTACGCAAGAAGGTAGCCAGGCGGCGGAGGCGTAGACTTCATCATCTTCAACGGACGGCCAGAGATAATGCTACAGCCCGAAATCACACTGTTTTGGCATTTTCTGAGGCTTTACATAAAAAATGCTCTTTTCGGAGGGGATTTCGATTACACCGATCGGCCGCGGATGTTAGATGGTTATTTAAATGTGCGTCAATTTGGGAACGAGACCAGACGGTATCCAAGATCGTAGCGACATCTGGTCCGCCTTTTGCGGACTCTTTATCGCTACCCGACAAATTTGCGGCCACATGGCATCACATCCTAAGTTACAGTCACCGTACGGTGGGCAGCACTAAATTACTGGCGGAACTGCATCAGTTCATCCGGGTTCCGCAACAACGGAAGGTAACTCACAAACAAAGTGCAGCGTTAATGGCGGAAATTCTGGAGGAGGATGTCGAATGGGCGATCAAATGTGTGGATCGTAGAAAAGCTGCCGGTCAGGATGGACTCGGAAAATGATTTTTATAAATATTTTGCGAACATGCTGGTAGGGCCCTTGACGCGGATCTTCAATGATATATTGGCAGGTGAGAAACCGCCACCATCGTTTTTAAAGGCAGTGGTTATTCCGTTACGCAAGAAAGGGGATTCCAGTAACGCCCTGGACTATCGGCCAATTTCTTTGCTGACAACCGGGTACAAACTTTTCGCAAAATTACAACTTCTTGGGGCAGTTGATTGGGGAAACCCGACAGGGGTTTGTCTCAGGTAGACAAATGGACAAAGCTGTCATTATGATGAAGTCTACTTTCGAAACATAACATATCAGTCTAAGCAAAAGGTATCGGCGGCCCAGAGTGCTGGGGTTTATTTTAGACTTCAGCAAAGCCTATGATACGGGTACCTATTTATGGTTCTACGGCTGTTTGGTATCTCGGACCAATTTATTGACTTGATGAATAGAATTCATGCAAGAACGACAGCAGAATTCTTGGTAAATAATCCGTTTTTGGAGCCAATAGAAGTTAAGTCAGGAATACGGCAAGGGTGCCCTTTAGCACCTCTTCTCTTCATCTTAGCGGTCGAGCCACTTGCTTTAGCTTTACTTCAGGAAGGGAGAATAGAGGGGATTCACCCTATAAAAAGCGATCCGTCCATACAACATCGGTTTTCAGCTTTCGTAGATGACTCAACGTTTTTCGTACGACACGCAGAACAAGTGCCAATAGCCCTGGACGTCGTCCGTCGGTTCGGGGATCTGTCGGGGTTGCAAGTTCAACCAGCCAAAAGTTAATTTTTATTTTACACCTTACCGGTTTTACCGGAAGGGGAAACCATCAGATATCTCGGATATTTCTTTGGGTGGGCGAGTTTAACAACAGTAAAGTGGGCACTGGAATTCGGAGTATACAACGGAGATTAGCAACGGCAACGGAATGTGGTACAGCCTTTATGGAAAGAGTACAATTGTTTAATGTGATAGCGATTCCTTACATTTTGTTCACAGCGCGGATGTTCGATCACCCGGCTGACGTAACGCAAGAACTCGTGCATATTCAGAAGGCCTTTCTGTGGCGAAATAGGACGATTGGTGAGAAAGGGCGTCATGAGATCTCGCCGACCTTACTCTTCACCCCGCATACGGCCGGGGGAGTGGGTCTCATCTCGATTCCGGTGGCTTTAAAGGTACAACGATTAAAACTGGCATGCCAGTGGCTTATTGCGGCGCGGGATTGTTATCAAAGAGCATGGCTAGATTTAGCCGGCATAGGATCAGACATTTCATCAGGGTCGGTGATAACTCCACTAAAAGGTTACACAGTGTGTCAAGCGGGACGAGCAGTGGAACCGGGAAGGTTAAAAATAGTGGCAAGAACAGTCATGGAATGGCTTGGTCCGAAACCTCATGATACCGAGCTGTTACAGGATTATATTCAGCGGGTATTTCCTCAGGCAATTGGTATCATGGAAGCAAGACTGGGGATGAAAGGGCTAGGACTTAAACAGGACGATGAGTTTATGATCACAGTGGACATTGATACTTACCCATATCACGACCTGCTCCCTCACTCGATGATCCCATTTTGGGGGACTTGCAGTTGGGCATCTAATCCTTGGATTAGAGAGGAGAGAGCGATGATGCTAGTTCCGAGGAAATATGACCGCATACCGCCTGTATCCATTCGAGAATTAGGCATATTGCGACTAACGAAAACTACTTATTTGTGGCAGGTGCAAGGGGTGCAACAGATTTCACACCCTAGCGCCAAAATAGGAAGGTGATTATGTTCTATAATCATAGCGTCTCCAAGAGTAGAAGCTGGGCATTATATTGGAGAACGGCCACCATTACTGTCGAGGGCCAGCATGCTAGGAGCCGTTTACATGGGACTTAGCAGCACCTGGACACGTTCGAGGTAGAGGGACATCTGAAGGAGAACAAGTCCACCTCACACAACAAGCAGATGGGATCATTTGGAAGATAGTATCCAGCACAATAATGGAAAATGATGACAATACGATGCTCGTGGAAGAGTCCACCCTCATCTTATAGACTGGACAGTTGATGAAAATACACCTATTCGGAAGATATGGCCCAGATTACGCTAGTCCTTTCAAAAGTTGTACTTCCATGGGATAGCACCACAACTGAAAACTCTACTGGTGAAGTGGAGAAACCGTTGCGATACGAGCTCTTGGTGGAATAATCTACAAGATGTTGAACCCAATCAGGTATGGGATCATGATAATATGTTGACTAAGTATCAAGTGTGGGTACAGTTCAGAGTTGTCACTATGCAACTCAATACTTTTTACGTTCGGACGCATCCAGACAGGAGGTGTGCGCTAGATGAACGATGTACCAGTATGCGTATGTCATATTCTCTGGGAATGTAAACGTGCTCGATCCTTCTGGCGACGTCTGATACAGCAGTATAGAGGAATGATTACGGACTCGATCTTAGGCAGTTTTCAAACCGCGGTCGTGACTAGGTGTGCACCACTTATAGGTTTACGTATTAAAAAGGCGATGATGCAACAACATGGATGGTATGATGATACATACACGGAAGTGTTTCATCGGCTCTCGAAAGGACTCTGTGGGATCGGAATGGCGTGGTTATGGCAGCTTCGTAACCAAGCTATATTTCAAGGAATAGTGAAAGATGCGTACGATCATCTCGAATTCATCTGGCGCCAATGTCGTGCTGAAGTCGAGGCAGTGGCGGATTATGAATCAAGCGTGTATGCAACAAGGGGAAAAGGTATCCGACTGAAAATCAGTTCACAGTGCGTTTTCGATCAACCTCCAGCACCGGATCAAGACTCCCGACATCCTTTCCTAGAACAACCATGTGTGTCAAGAGACGAAAACACATCCAAGATGCCTGAGCCTAGATTACATTCTAGATTGCACATGTTCATAGTAGCTAATGGTTAAGACTTATTAGACTATATTTTACTACTACTAGAAATATTAGGCCGTTTTTTTGGTAAATTCGTTTATAAGGGTTGTCTGGGGCCTGCTGATTGGCCGTTTGGAATTGTGAATCAATGCTGATAGATGGAAACTTTGTTTCATACAGACAACGCTGCACATCCGATTGCGAAATCGCTCGCGTCGGAAACGACGTGAAAGCAGTTTCCCTTAAAATCGGACACTCCACGGGGTCCGCGTTCTCAAAATGACGGAGACGGACCCCAATCCCCGCAAGCACTGCAAAATCCTGACAGCAGCGCAGCGTAAAAAGGTTCTCGCTCATATATACGAAATACGCGTGATATTTCGCCTGTAAAACGGCGTGACCACAGATCTTACCCTAAAATTTGACGGGTTTGAGCGCCAGATACCTTGGTTTTGGGCATGTGAGAGCGCCAAAGTGGAAGTAGATGTGGTGTAGTCGTTGCGAACACCCAGAAGACTGACTGTCGGAGGAGGCATTCCGTCCATCCAGGTCTTGTTCCAGGTCAGCGTCGATCTGGCTTGACCAGTCACTTCCATCACCTTGGCTGTGTCGTCTGGGATGATCCATCTTATTTAATCTCACCATGTGTACCCGTCAGCACTGGCGGTTACGCTCTCCTGGTGGACTCTCGGACGAAAAGTTTAGAAGCCGGTTAAGACATGTGGATGATGGCTAGGACTCGGGTTGATCCTGGGCGGAAATCTTCACCGGGGAGCGGACTGCCGTTATACTTGATTTCAGTATACCGCAAATGCTGGACCGAAATTAATCAATCGGCCAGCCCAATCAAAGGCAACAAGGGAGTTACTCCAATCTCGTGAACTCCAAACAATACTCCACAATATTCCACAGTAAGCCAAAACTACGCCTTCCCTAACAATATAACTTTACCGTGTTCCAAACACGGGCGACTTGAGTGAGTAAACTACATTCAAATGACTCCCGGTCAGGGGACTTCCGGTGGGTTTCTTATAACCTTCCCGGGGCAAACCAATGACAACTAAAAGGGGACCTTGTTACTCCTCTGCTGTGAGCCAATAGCGACTTGTGTCTTAGAAAGAGAAACGTATACTAATTTTATACCTAAATCCAATATAAACCTATGGTGCACCTCACATAAATACAGCGGCCAACCTGGGCGGTCCTTCGTTTAAATAGGATAGCTCGCCCCTCATCTCAAACGTCTTCCTCCTGGCTACCCGTCTAGCTGACGATGCCTCATCGGGCTACCACAGGGATTTAACATCCCTGGATCATCGCATACACCCTTTGATTGCCTGTATTCACCATCGGCCACCTTATAGCAAAGCTCGATCCTGCCGGTCAATCCCAAACAACATGGTGACCTGAACCAATGCGACTGGAACACTTCGGTTAGTCCGTTGTTCTTGCCTTCGTTCCACATCCGTATGCTAGTTCGGCGCCACTGAGCCCTTCCATACACTTCTCGCAACCATCATCCCGACTTAGTGACTGATTCCGGGTAGCCAATTCGATTCAACATTTCCACCAATCAGATTGATAGTCTCATCCTTCATCTGTTCGTTAACCAATACTGGAGCCACTTCACCACAGCCGCCCCTGAGTCTTGTCGCAGCCGCACAACGGCTGGGGTACGATCTCACTACGCATTTTCTTACCACTTTCGCTGAGCTCATGTCGGGTTTCAGCGATCGCTATGCGGAGATTGTCGGCTGCACCCAGGCAGCCAGACCACCAGTTGGTTGCGCGACCCCCAGGCCTAGGACGCCGGTCAGGGCAGCTGGAGGTGGCCAACCTGAAGAATCAAATTGTTGCCCTGATGCCCAGGTGGCTAACTTGGAAAAAGCGAAAACCAAACTGACGTTGGCTTCCGAAGTGGCAAATTGGCGTGCGGATGAGACCGTTGCCCGGGAGCTGCTTGCCGCTCTAGGTTCCCAGGGTTGGGTCACTCAGTTAGAGAACAAGGTAGCTGACCTCAAACGCGAACATGTTACTATCCAAATCCATCGACTTCCTCTGTATCGTACATCAGAAGACCGTCTCCATCTCGAAGCTCTAGCGTAAGTGTCCTCATATCGGTTTGCAGTCCCAGCCACTTAACCCTTATGCCCCGCGTAGGAACCCACATTTTTATATCTCTGGACCTTGCTGGTCGATCGCATGCTGCTCGAGAAATGGCCAAGTGTTGCCAGCGATACGTCCACATCTCTCAACAGCTGGAAGTATCACCGGTGCATTTGGGCCAGCTGGAGGGATTTATAATCCGCCTCTTGCGCAAACTAGAAAGACACCAGAAGCATTTTCGAAGGATGACCTCCAGGCAGTCCGGCCTCCACGTCCAGATCTAAAATATCAGAAAGTATTTGATACAGTCCAGGAAAGCATGGTTCAATCCAAGGAAGTAGTCCCCGATCTCCTGGACCAGCAAAAAGACTCCTTGTCTGCGATATAAGCTTCCCCGGGCCGGCTGGAAAAAGCGGGCGCTAGGGTGGCACATCTGATGCAGGGGCCCGCATCTATTCGACGCGCAATCCGGCAACTCCTGGACTTGGCCTATCCTCGAGGCTTTGATTCCACAGCTGAACCGCCCTTGCCGATCCGTTCAGAGCCCGCTGACTCCAGTGCCAATGTCGGGCCAGCTGAAGAGACCTATCTCGCCGTTGACAAACTGGAGACCACAGATACTGGGATAGCTGTTGGTCCAGCGGTGGAGATCCTTCCGGCTGCCGAGATCCCCAAGCGGCTTAAGATTTGGGATGCTCCCGACCCTAGGCCCTCACAAGCGCCACGGCTGACCGCCCCACCACCGAAGGAGGTCTCCGGTATACTCAGAAGTAAGCGTATGCTCAGCCGGATTTCATTCTTCTCAACCCCAGCAGTCGCCAAACGTCCCAAGCGATCTAGTTTGTCGGTAGGAATCACGAAAACTTGGCGTAAGTGTGAGTTGGAACCCAGCTCGGATTCGGAATTGTGCACTTCCCAAAAGCTGGATCCTGGTGA
>MIQA02019104.1:0-17810 GCA_001887855.2 Sclerospora graminicola
TAACGTAAAACATCAGTTTATCGCAGGAAATAGGGTACCTTAGCAAAATTAGGATAACTTTGTTCAATCAGCAGATAGGTGGAATCCGCATGAACCAATGAAAAGCTCGAATCATGGACTAGGCGGTGGTGTAAAGGGTTATCCTTACTGGAAAAATATACAAGTCGACCAAAAACCCACCAAAAATATCGAAAACATCAGTTTTTCGCGGCATAGAAATGTCGTTTAAAAACCCTAAAAGTCGACCAAAAATATCAAAAACATCAGTTTTTCGCGGAAAATCTTTACTGCGAAAAACTGCTGCTTTCGATTAATCAGCCAATCGTGGGACGCGTAGAAAAAATACACACACATAATTGGTCAACTGATGTTTCCTGCGGAAAACTGATGTACTGCGATAAACTGATGATTTACGTTACCTTAACCCTACGATAAGATCTGCCAATGGTGGTCATATGAATTAAATGTCATTTATAGACAGACAGACACACAACACTACTAATAAAAGCGTTTGCTTACGCACACTCACTAATAACTACGCCCTTCAGTCTCGCAATTATGCATTGCCCTTACTCTAAGAATATCGAGCTTAACTATGTTTCAGTCAAGATGGGCATCCAGGGAAGCAGCAGGATGCAGTGCTTCCCTGGGTGTCCATCTTGACTGAATCATCATTCCATTGCCGCGTGCAACATCACAAATCCTACACGGTCAGGGCTGACACTTTTCGAGGAACAGCTATAGAACACCTCTTCTCTTCAATAGATGCTCAAAAATCGTTGAACCTGCTCGAACAGGCCTCATAACAGTTCAAAGGTCACTTGTAAAGCAGTGCTCCCAGAGCATGTGCACAATCATTTACGCCTAACCCTATATCGTGTATTTTCCGAAGATGTTCTATATTTAAAAATATAGAACATCTTTCGAGGAATACAAATTCTATCCGCTGCTCAATAGTCCAAGTAGGCAAGCTCAAAAACCAGTTGATGGGTGAAACACTCAAAGGTCGCGTCAGATGAGTTCTCATGTACACCTTTTCACGCACTCATGTAAATTCTGATATTCGAATATCTGAAATGTTACATTAGGAAGTGGATATCATTAATGTATCTTTATCAAGTAGCAGTATTACGGTCGACCATCTGATCTAGAGCTGTAAATGAAGACAATTTACTCATGTAGTATTCAAGCCTTTCAATTGCTTTTTTTTACATATCCTGAGTGTTTTGCCCGGCACTTGGATCCTCATTTTTCATTTTCAAGTCTGCTAAACAAGTCCATTGATTTCATCATCAAGATGCGTGTCCTCCCCTTTCTTCTCGTCGGTGCAGTTCTACTCGTCCGTGGTGACGCAGCTTTCTCGTCGGACGATGTAAAGTCTACTGAGCTATCTACTTCCTATGCGGTCAACGATGGTAATCAAGGAAACGTGAGATCGCTGAGAGGTATCGAGACGGACGACAACGCGGGTGGGAATGCGGGAGAGAGTGGAAATGGGAATAGAAACCACAAGCCCGTTTCGCACTGAACGCGAAGAACGTGATTTCAAGCCTATTTGATGTGAAACAAGTCTCCGTAATCGTTACTCGTAGGGATGGGAGAGTAAAAATGCTAGATGGTGAGGTTAGCTCTTTAAACTAGCGTAATAGCATCCAGGATTCGAGATAACATCGTAAACAATTCCCATGCAATTGTTTTTAAATCGTCTTCTAATCAGATTTACCATTTCTTTTCTATAGTTATAGCATTTAGAGTCTAGAACGGCGTAAACATGGTGTTCCGCTAACTATCACCCAATAACACAAATAACTCATTCTGTGAATTAGCCAAGATAAGTCCAACTAGCTCAATGTACTACTCTGTTCGGTTTTGAATGGATAATTGCCAAAATTTTGGGCAGCGCTCCGCCTCGCTTTTTTGGGGCAAAAATTAAGGATGAGGGGTTAAACAAAAGATCAATTCAATCTAGAAAACGCTTTGTGTTCTACGAGCAATGACGGGTGTACATGTTCCACGACATGATATTAAAAGCACGTCGTCAACAATATTTGAATCTTGGCTAAATGAAAAGAACGAGTCGAATCGCCACCTTGAATCTGTTCTAGGAGATCATCTTCAGCTTCAACACTCGGAAAATGTCATCCAGATGTGTTCTTGTTGTCTTTAGCTATGATTGGAATTAGTCATCTGTATGCCGAGCCTTCTTGTTTTCATGTGTCTCCATTGCTTCTGCAGCATCATGGCCTATTTGGGCTTGTCTTTAGTGATTCGACTGAACAACGTCGTAATAATGCCGTCGCCCGTATTTTCCAGCTATCTCTTCCGAACAAGACGGATCCGTCGAAAAGATTTTTTTCGCTGTCAAGTTTCACAGTCGCAAAACGCCGATTCTGCGCCTGAAAATTGCTCTTTTCTTCTTGTAGACAGTCGTGATTAACTTGAGAGCGAGATCTTTGAGTGCGAACGAGGTGCACAACCACTTTTTGCTACGTGCACACCTCTTGTACCATAAAGTAGGTACAAGTTACAGCTACCGGTAATAATAATTCGCACCTCCTTATGTGGCGCATTCACGACCCATGAAAATTCTATTGGTCCATATATAAAAACACCATCTATGGGGGGGTGGGTGAGATACGGTACTACTTCGAAGTACAGTACATGTACTTAACTTTTACCACCGAGAAGAGTAGTACATTGAGCTAGTTCGACTTATCTTGGCTAATTCACAGAAGCAAGTTTGAGTAATTTGTGTTATTGGGTGTTAGTTAGCGGAACACCATATTTACGCGGTTATAGACTCTAAATGCTAAAATTGCAGAGAAGAAATGGTAATCTGATTAGAAGACGATTAAAAAACAATTGCATGGACGATGTTATCCCGAATCCTGCATGCTATTACGCTAGTTTAAAGAACTATCTCCACCATCTAGCATTTTTACTCTCCCATTCCTACGAGTAACGATTACGGAGACTTGTTTCACATCAAATAGGCTTGAAATCACGTTCTTCGCGGTCAGTGCGAAACGGGCTTGTGGTTTCTATTCCCATTTCCACTTTCTCCCGCATTCCCACCCGCGTTGTCGTCCGTCTCGATACCTCTCAGCGATCTCACGTTTCCTTGATTACCATCGTTGACCACATAGGAAGTAGATAGCTCAGTAGACTTTACATCGTTCGACGAGATAGCTGCGTCACCACGGACGAGTAGAACTGCACCGACGAGAAGAAAGGGGTGGACACGCATCTTGATGATGAAATCAATGGACTTGTTTAGCAGACTTGAAAATGAAAAATGAGGATCAAAATGCCGGGCGAAACACGCAGGATATGTAAAAAAACGCAATTGAAAGACTTGAATACTTCATGAGTAACTTGTCTCCATCTACAACTTTAGATCAGACGCTCGACCGCAATTTTCGTTGAACATTGTTAATATTCGAACATCAAAATAGTATATAACGTAGATGAGCATGAAGAGTTACATTTGATAACTCATCTGACGCGATTCTTTGACGTGTTTCACCTATCAACTGTTTACGAGCTTGCCTCTGGATGTTTGTCAGCTGACGGATGAAAAAAAGAAACTGCTCACGTGCGAAACGTAGCCATCAGACAGGATGCGAATGATCCTCTTTATAGTCGTGCTCGTCATCAACGATTCCTTTTTTTCTGTGTTGCTTAAATATGGAAGTCAATTTTCTAAAGCAAGTCCGATATAATTGGTGTAGTCTCGGAAGGGATCTCGAGATTGTTTCTTTAATTAGCGAATAACTCGTGAGACCGGAGTATTGACCGCAAGAAGGTACAGCTCACAGTCTGTATTTTTCAAAAGATGTTCTAAATAATCTTGACTTCAAAATTTAGAATATCTTTTGATGAATACAAACGATTTAGTGCTAGGCGTAGATTATTGTGTGCTATGTGCTGGATTTGAATTGTTCTGATGCAGGATCAATGCTTTTTGAGCATCTATTGAACCGTTCATTTTTGTCACCTCCACAATAAACTCTGTAATATATGTAACATTATTTTCTTTTTTTTAAAAGAAGAAAGAGGTTCTGAGGGTCATGCCAAAAAATCTTACGCACGTAATTACTATGGAACATCTTCATTGAGAAGAGGGTGCTTACTACCTGCTCCACAAAATTTCGAAAAAGTGCCAACCCTGACCATGTAGGATCTGTGATGTTGCACGCAACAGCGGAATGATGTTGCACGCAACAGCGGAATGATGTTGCAGTCAAGATGGGCGGGTATCCAGGGAAGCACTGCACTCAGCTGCTTCCCTCGATGCCAATCTTGACTGAAATATAGTTAAAACCTCGTTATTCTGAGAGTAAGGGCAATGCAAAAATTGCGGCGTAGCTATTCATATCTGTGAGACGGGCGCACAACAGAACCGTCTTTGCAGCAAAAGGAAGAACAACGAATTCACCTCATAAGCTGACAATATTCTTTGCATTGACCTGCACCAGGCTAATTTCTTGGTGCTTATCAGCAATCAAATAATAGACTTAAGGGGTGTAGTCACCAAAAATGCCAAGGCTAAGAGCTGCGATGGCTATCAAGTAGTCAATCAAGGAATGTTATTAGGCCTCTAAATCTGCTTTTTATGGGCGCCCAGGCTATTCACAGTTCTACTGAACTCCTGATAATCCCTAAATCTATATTGGTACAATTTTATTGCCAGAGTTATCAGAGATTTATAAAAACAAGTTGAAAAAGTGTTCAAAAATGTAATGGTTATAAGTTTTCGTGTCCTGTATCATTGTGTTGCCATCTCTTCTATTGCAGCAAGAGCGTCTTCAAAACCATTGATTTTAGCGAGATCGAGTTGCAGGAAACCCCGCCTTATAAGTAGATGGCTGCTCTTCTTATGACTTCATTATTAACGGTAACTGGTACCTACTTTATGGTACAAGAGGTGTGCACGTAGCAAAAAGTGGTTGTGCACCTCGTTCGCACTCAAAGATCTCGCTCTCAAGTAAATTGCGACTGTCTATAAGGAGAAAAGATGAACGTTCAGCCGCAGAAGCGGTATTTGCGACTGTGAAACTCGACAGCGAAAAAAAAATCTTTTCGACGGATCCGTCTTGTTCGGTAGAGATAGCTGGAACATACGGGCGACGGCATTATTACGACGTTGTTCAGTCGAATCACAAAAGACAAGCCCAAATAGGTCATGACGCTGCAGAAGCAATGGAGACACATGAAAAAAGAAGGCCCGGCAAACAGATGACTATTTCCAATCATAGCTAAAGTGTTGAAGATACTACTAGGCAAATCATTGCGAGCAACTAGCTGCGATCTGTATGCGAGAGAGACATTGCGAACAAGACTTCGAGAATGTTCGAGAGTGGAGAAAATTCTAGAAGCAGGTAGATCTAGTAGTGAAGGTAGAAGTGGCTGGAATGTTAGTTCATTAACAACAAATATGATCACTTCTAAACTTACCGTCCAAGCGCAAAGTGCATCAGGTTATGAGCCCAAACACTGGGAACGAGAACGAGATACTCCGCGAGGGGACTTATTTTCTCTGGGAGTTCAACGCGCGTATGGCGTTAGCGCGCAAGGACTTGGCAGAACACGTCGAGTACAAGGAAGAGGACGGGATCGACACGAGCTCAGCGCAGTGGAAGTCCGCCGATCGCAAGGCACTCTCTGTGATCGCGCGTATGCTGAGCCCGCAGTATCAGACGATGATTCGGACTGCGAAATCTGCCAAGCAAGCATGGGAGACGTTGGAGTCCTTTTTTGTTAAGAGGACGATGCATAACCGCATCCAGCTCAGAAAGCAGATGCATGAGTTTAAGATGACGAAGCACGACGCAATATTGGAGCATCTACTTAAGTTTGACAATCTGGTGATGGCCATGAACGCTGTAGGAGAGGCGATTTCTGAAGACGAGCAACTCGTGATTCTGTTAGGTAGCTTAACAGACGATTTTGATGCAATCGTAAAAATCATAGAGAACAAGAATCAAGTAACGATGATGGAGGCCAAGGAGATGCTGATACGTGAGAGCGAGAAGATGAAAGAGCGTGAAACGAGTGAGAGCGCACTGCGTGCGAGTGGTCAAGACGAGAGCCGACAATCTCGCCAGCAGCAGCGATTTGGGCAGCGACGAGGTCGTGGGCGCTATCGTGGACAACAAGGTGGACGTGGTTCGTTTCGAGGTCGTTGTTTCAAGTGTGATGCAATTGGTCATCGGCAAGCAGACTGTCGGTCCGGTGATAAGAATGAGCATGTATTTTTTGCAACGACGCAAACTACGTCGGACTGGCTGGTAGATAGTGGTGCTACATCACATATGACGTTCTGCCGAGATGATTTTACTACATACGAGCCATTAGTGACTACTATTTGTATTTCGAGTGCTGATGGAGGTTCGATGCGAGCAATAGGGGCTGGTTCTGTGCAGTTTCAAGCTTTGAATGGGACAAAGGTGACGTTGACAGGAGTTCTGCACGTGCCGAATCTTGCTCGCCGGTTGATTTCTGTTCCATCATTGACGGACAAGGGTGTCACGGTTGTATTTCGTCACAAGGTTTGTGAAATCTCTTTTAGAGGAGAGAAGTTGATGGAAGTCGCTCGGATGGGAAAACTGTATGCGACTGTAGCGGAGACGGCGAACGAAGTGTACGACAGTCGTGAATTGATGAACGCTGAAGAAGAACGTGAGACAGAACTGTGGCATGCTCGCCTCGGACACGTCGCTAGTAGTCGCTTGGAGAGCATTGTGAAAGTGCGTGATGGCGTGCCGAAGAAACTGGTTGCGTCCGTGAATGACATGAAGCTATGTGACGGATGCATCAAAGGCAAGATGAGCGTGGATAAATTTCCATCGAATGTGCGCGGTCATGTCAAGACCACTTCAGCGTTGCAGCTTGTACATACTGATGTCATGGGTCCTATGAGTGTGAACTCGCAAGGCAAGGCTCGCTACGCTTTAACTTTTATTGATGACTATTCTCACTTTGTGGTGATTTATTTTCTCAAGGGGAAGTCCGAAGTACTGGACTACTTCAAGAAGTACAAGTCTGTGATGGAAAATCAGTTGAACGCACGAGTGAAATGTGTTCGTAGCGATAATGGGACTGAGTACGTAAACAAGAAGTTTGATGCGTTTTGTGCGGAGCATGGAATTATTCACCAGACCACCGTTCCATACTCACCGCAGCAAAACGGTGTTGCTGAACGCATGAACAGAACTATTGCAGAAATGGCGCGGTCGATGATTTACCACTACAACATGGAGAGACGTTGGTGGGCTGAAGCGATGCAAACAGCCGTATACATAATGAATCGATTGCCGTCCAGTGTGAGACCGACGTCATCTCCCTACGAATTAATCTATGGTTTGCGACCATCACTGGAACACCTGCGGGTATTTGGCGCTCGTGGCTACGCTCACGTAGACAAGGCAAAGAGGACGAAACTTGATGCCAAGGCTTTCCGTTGTATGTTTCTCGGTTACGCGGAAGGCAGTAAGGGCTATCGTGTGTGGAACTTGGAGACGAATAAGCTCGAAATTAGTCGTACCGTCCTACTTGATGAGAGCTTTGGTGATACCTACACTACTGTGAATCCTCAAGGGAATGAAGTTGTGCGAACTATTATCCGTGACGATGATGTGGCTGTTTCTCTAATTCCTGTCCCAGCTGATAGCGAGACGATGGAGGTAGATGAGGATGCCCGCGACAACATGGAGGTCGATGAAGAGGGCTATGATAGTGTGCCGACTGGGCGTGAACAGATACCAAGCAATACCGATCTGAATTTACTACCTGTGGCTACAGTAAATACTGTGCAGCAACCAATTCGTGAACAACTGCCAGTGGAAAGACGCCCACAGCTACCACCGCCGACCGAGCAGCAGCAACTCGGGTATAAACGTGATTTGAGTGATGCTATTGTTTTCCGTCCACCTGCTGAAGGACAATTGGTAGTGCGTAATCCTGTTCAAAGTACGCAAGTAGATGGCAGCGAGGGCCGTCAATTAGTTGTTCGGAAGCGCTACGATGACTGGAAGAATGAACCAGAACCGAAGAGGTCGCGACTACAACTCATCGAGCAGGCCAACTTGTTGGAAGAAGTACCGAATTCTTATCGTGAAGCATTATCATCGGATAACAAGAACGAGTGGAAAGAAGCGATTAATCGTGAGTTGTACTCACTTGGTGAGCATGGTGTTTGGGAAATTGTGCGAGCACCAGCGGACGCAAAACTTGTCGGATGCAAATGGGTGTTCGCGTTGAAGAGGAACGAAAGAGGAGAAATCGTTCGTTTCAAGGCCAGACTAGTTGCTCAAGGTTTTAGCCAAACCTTCGGTACTGATTTTGATGAGACTTATTCTCCTGTTGCAAATATGGCGTCGATTAGGATGTTTACGGCGCTGTGTTGTCAAATGGGCTACATGATTGAACAATGTGATGTTAACACTGCCTTCTTGTACGGAATTCTGAAAGAGGTGATTTACATGCGTGTACCTGAAGGCGTGGCACACCAGCCGGGAGAAGCATGTCTACTGCGACGAAGTTTGTATGGCCTTCGACAGGCATCAGCAGTTTGGTACAAGACTATTCGCAACGTGTTTAAGAAGCTAGGTTTTATGCAGTGTAAGGCGGACCCGTGTATTTTTGTGAAGAAAAATGACAGCGATTTCGTGTATGTCACGCTGTACGTGGATGATCTTCTGATTGGAGCTCGCTTGAAAGAAGAGATAGTGGACGTGAAACAGTCATTGGCAGCCCACTTCAAGATAAAGGATTTGGGTACAGCACGATTCGTGATTGGCATGGAGGTGCAGTACGATGTGAGGGAGAAGCACTTAGCGCTATCGCAAAAGCAGTTCATTTTGAGATAGATTGCAAAGTTTAATCAGACGGAGGCGAATAATGTGCTCAATCCCTGTGATAAGAGTCAATTGATTACCAAGTTGACAGCACCAGCATCTGCCGAAGAACGGTAGCGTATGGAGCGACGACCATATCGTTCATTGATCGGATCGCTGTTATACGTTGCGATGGGAACGCGACCAGATATTTCGTTTGCAGTCGCGCATCTGAGTCGATTTTGTGATAATCCAAGAGAAGTTCATTGGAACGTAGCAATTCGAGTTGTACGCTACCTAAAAGCTACTATCGATTATGCCATTCAGTACCGTGGTGGTGAAAGCGGAGTTGTCAAGCTTACAGCGTAGAGCGATGCTGACTGGGGCAGCAGTATGGACAATCGTAAGTCTACTAGTGGTGTGTTGGTTTGCATGGCTAGAGGCCCTGTTATTTTCAAGTCAAAGAGGCAGCGCACCGTAGCACTTAGCTCCGCAGAGGCAGAATACATGGCGATGTCGATGTGTGCGCAGGAGGTGCTTTGGGCAAGGAATTTACTGAAAGAGATGGGACATCAAGAGAAGGAGCCAACAAAAATTTGTGAGGACAATCAAAGCGCTATAGCGATAGCAAAAAACGCTGGATATCAAGCGCGTGCTAAACATGTAGATATTAAACTACACTTTGTACGTGACCATCTCGAGAGAGGCAACATAATTTTGCAGTACGTCCCGACGAAGATGCAGCTGGCCGACTACTTGACGAAGGCACTACCGAAGAAGACCTTCCTCGACCTAGTGATGAAAAGCGGCGTGTACGCAGCGAGTTGAGGGGGGAGTGTTGAAGATACTACTAGGCAAATCATTGTGAGCAACTAGCTGCGATCTGTATGCGAGAGAGACATTGCGAACAAGACTTCGAGAATGTTCGAGAGTAGAGAAAATTCTAGAAGCAGGTAGATCTAGTAGTGAAGGTAGAAGTGGCTGGGATGTTAGTTCATTAACAACAAATTTGATCACTTCTAAACTTACCGTCCAAGCGCAAAGTGCATCATAAAGACAACAATTACCACATCTGGATGACATTTTCCGAGTGTTGAAGCTAAAGATGATCTCCTAGGACAGATTCAAGGTGGCGATTCGACTCGTTCTTTTTCATTTAGCCCACATTCTAATATTGTTGACGACGTGCTTTTAATGTCATGTGGTGGAACATGTACACCCGTCATTGCTCGTAGAACACTAAGCGTTTTCTTATTGAATTGATCTTTTGTTTGTTGAATTAGATCAGGAACCAACCCTTCAACTCTAATTTTTGCCCCAAAAAAGCGAGGCAAAGCGCTGCCCAAAATTTTGGCAATTATCCATTCAAAACCGAACAGAATAGTACAATGAGCTAGTTGGACGTGACTTGGCCCATTCACAGAAGCAAGTTTGAGTAATTTGTGTTATTGGGTGTTAGCTAGCGGAACACAATGTTTACGCCGTTATAGACTCTAAATGCTATAACTGCAGAAAAGAAATGGTAATCTGATTAGAAGGTGATTTAAAAACAATTGCATGGGAATTGGTTACGATGTTATCTCGAATCCTGCATGCTATTACGCTAGTTTTAAATACTAACTTCACCATCTAGCATTTTTACTCTCCCATTCCTACGAGTAACGATTACGGAGACTTGTTTCACATCAAATAGGCTTGAAATCACGTTCTTCGCGTTCAGTGCGAAACGGGCTTGTGATTTCTATTCCCATTTCCACTTTCTCCCGCATTTCCACCCGCGTCGTCGTCCGTCTCGATACCTCTCAGCGATCTCACGTTTCCTTGATTACCATCGTTGACCGCATAGGAAGTAGATACCTCAGTAGACTTTACATCGTCGGACGAGAAAGCTGCGTCACCACGGACAAGTAGAACTGCACCGACGAGAAGAAAGGGGAGGACACGCATCTTGATGATGAATCAATGGACTTGTTTAGCAGACTTGAAAATGAAAAATGAGCATCCAAGTGCCGGGCATAACACACTGAGATTATGCAATTGAAACGCTTGATTACTACGTCTTCATTTACAGCTCTAGATCAGATGGTCGACCGTAATACTGCAACTTGATAAAGATACATTAATGACATCCACTTCCTAATGTAGCCATTCAAATATTCGAATATCAGAATTTACATGAGTGCACTCATCTGACGCGATTCTTTGACGTGTTTCATACTTGGACATATTGACCACAAGAAGGCAACGGATAGAATCTGTATTCCTCGAAAGATGTTTTAAATATAGAACAGGTTTCGGAAAATACACGATTTAGGGTTAGGCGTAGATGATTGTGCGCATGGTTTACCAGTACCAGGATTGGCCTTTGAGCTGTTATGAGGCCTGTTCGAGCAGGTTCAACGATTTTTGAGCATCTATTGAAGAGAAGAGGTGTTCTATAGCTGTTCCTCGAAAAGTACAACCCTGACCATGTAGGATTTATGATGTTGCACGCGGCAATGGAATGATGATTCAGTCAAGATGGGCATCCAGGAAAGCACTGCACCCTGCTGCTTCCCTGGATGCCCATCTTGACTGAAACAGAGTAAAGCCTCGATATTCTTAGAGTAAGGGCAATGCATAATTGCGAGATAGTTTATTAGTGAGTGTACATTGGTAGAGATTTAATCCAATCGGATCTTAAGCCCGCCATTGGCAGATCTTATCGTAGGGTTAAGGTATACTGTTTATTAGTGGTTCTCACGGTTCGAAGGTAGGTACTTTGTAGGTAGACAAAACTAGCCAATCAGCGCGTATCTACGACTTTCCAACTTTTGCATTGAGCAAAGTGTGCACAGACTCGATTTAAGCCAATGATGTAAAAGAAGCTCGTATTTTGTGTGGATCATGACTCGGTACAGTTATCTTATATCCTTAACTAAGTCCGATTGGGTGTTTCCAAGCAAAAATCAGCCAATCAAAAATACCTACAACTGCTCGTTTTTGAAGGCAAACGTGTGAAAAAAGGGCTTTGTAGGCAAACCGAAGGTATGCTATGATTGGTCAGTTTTGCCTAAAAATTACCTACCTTCGAACCGTGAGAACCACTATTAATGCGGTATTTTTGCACAACGCTACATACCACATTAAGTGCGCTACGACACACGATTATTTTTGGCACTTTCATTGAACAGTTTGCTCATTAGTTATCAACACCTTCGGGGATTGAACACGTTTAATGGTAATTAGTATTATTTGCTGCAATTTTGGCGCGCGCGCCAACATGCGCGTCTTTCTTTCTCATGGCACTCGGTATTAGAGAGCAAGATCAAACATTCTGGAAAAATTAGAAATCCAGTGAAGAAATCATATCTCTTTTAAAGTGCGCGTGCCGATCAGCCTCCACGTACACAACGGGATCAGACTGGTAGGGCATAAATCACATGGAGAGCGAATATCGATTTGGCGCACACACGAAAATATGTTTAGCATTAGCACAGCTTCGGCTTGGTGCCGAAAAATTTGAGTGATAACCTTAACTCAGGGATAGCTCACGCCTGCTACATAATCGGTTTCTCGATCTGCTGGCTGATCACGTTTATTTTTTCTCTCAACAACTCAAAATAATCTACAATGGCTCCAAAACCTGGGTGCGAGCGAAAGTACTTCGCCCTTGGGGGAACCAATAATGCCCTCAGCACTTTGACAAGCCCGCGGACGCCCACAGGGCTGAACCGATCACCTGCGAGACCAAGATCGATTCCAACCGCTCAATATTGACCACCCCACGAACGAAGCAGCGCTCTCAAGCTCATGGACGTAAGAATCAGTGAACGCAGGCCGCCCCACGCTCTTCTCAGAAAGGCTAAATGTGTTCATCCGCGTGTGATGTGCACCTTCTGCTTGAAAGCGTCCGTCTTCTGAAGTGGGAATATCATGAAGGGTCGATTGCTAAATTTTAAGCGTCATCTGGCCAAGGGCAAATTCGCCCAAATCGCCATCGAAATCGAGGATGTCGATATTATTTAGGATACGCCTACGGTGGAGATCAATTTAGTCAAGAACCAACAATGACGCACTGTGGAGCTAATGGCCGACGCAAAGCTTCCTGCGGCATTCTTCGAACGGAAATCCCTGGGACGGTACGTGGAGACCATCCATCCTGTGGCAGTGCCTCATATTCCAGAGCGCAAGTACATGTTCGGCAAGGGCTTGATAAGAGTGCCGAGCTTTCGGTGCGAAAGCTAGAAGCGAAGCACAGAGATTCAAGGTCCCGATCGTTTTACTGTCGAATGGCTGGACGGACATCCCAACGTATAACTTGCTAGGTTGCCAGTTGTATCTTCACGGATGCTCTCACACCATGAAATTTCTCGATCTCGGCACGCATCACAATGACCTCGTCAATGCTCAGTCGATCGTTCAATGTTTTCAGACAGGAAGCCTTACAGTCAATTTCTCTAGTGATCTGCCTGATCACCAAATCAGAGTGACCACAAATGATAATCCGTCCCGATTTCCGACGGCCAGCAAAATCCACACATAGCAATAGTCTTCGGTATTCAACCTCGTTTACCACTAAAATGGGCGTAAATTCTGAGGAGACAGCTACTACTTCCCACTCGGGCCGCTTCCATAATATCGCACGTTATGCAATCACTCCCTTTTTGACATTGGCTGACTCATCGACATTAGTTCCTCTGTAGGGCCTATGGTTGGCGGTGGGAGCGTGATTGACTACCGTGGTTGCTTCCCGGGGTCTATTTCAATCAGCGCCTCCTCCACGTCTTCCTCGGAGTGATAATGGTTGCTAATGTATCTAAAATCGCTTCTTCTCCTTTGGTGCACTTGATAACCTTAAGCGACCACTGAGACAATATTGCTGCCTATCTATCCAGCTTACCATCAATTCCCTTAGCCGTACGGAGCCAAGACAGGGTCGACCTTCTCGACAGCACTTTGATCGGTCGGGATATCAGCATCATGTAGCACACATCAATATTCGTAATAGGGCCAAGAAAGTATTTATTCACCAATCCATAACTAACTTTTTTCAATTTTCGACTAGTGAACACCACCGGGAAGTATATGCAGCTGAGATGGCCATCTTGTTAGCAGCGATTATGACCCCCGATATTTTCTAATGATCGACATGTATTAACCACGGTGTAGTGGCCATTTTTGCCTTCAACATTCCGAACGCCGCATTTGCCTTGAACATATAATCATTGGCCGGACTCATATGTACGGCACGGGTGAGCGGCTGATCAGCGATTCCGCTTTTAGCTTGTCAAAAAAGCTGACTCGACCTGCATTACGTCCTGCCGGTCCAGCCTCGCAACTTATGATAGTCCACCTCCCGTAACACATATAACACGGCCCCGTTGACCGCGAAGTCTTCACTGAAGCGAATGTAGTAATTCATGCTGCAAAAATAGGACCGCAGGAAAGGGAAGGGACCTTTCCCTTTCCAAAATGTGTGGATGCTTAACTGGGGGTTTAAATAGTGCAGTGGATAAGCCCCAATAGCGACCATGAGAATGATAGGTTTCTCGGAGACTCCAATTTTTTTGGGCTGGCCTCTAGTCCAGCAATTGAGACATGATGACCTTTGTCTTTTCCCAAGAAACTCTCCGCATCGCTGATCGACAATTTTTTTTCCAAACGTGATTAGCAATTCCACCTTCTCCCACAACAAATCCAATACAGTAGTACCCGTTACCAGAATATCATCGACAAAAACTCTCCGCACTAAAACCTAGGGTTTTTGGTCGGGTTCAGGGTCAATTTCTGTAAACACGTCTCCGACCAATACAGGGTCCTGGTGTGCCTTAATTCTAAAATGCGCATAACATTGCTGTCAATTAACCGCGGATATACCTGTGGGGCATTTTTCAGACGAAACGGTATCCGGTTCCACTCGAACAACCCGAAAGTGATAACAAAAGCCAAAATATTCTGAGCTCGGTCTGCCATGGAGACCACCAAAAATCGTGAACCCGTATCCAACGAACAATGCCATAAGACCTTGTCTAGCTATTCCCACATGTCATTGATTTGTTTCCCTGTGTGGATCATCAACTTAGTCGACTCACTAACGATATTCAATACACAGCCGTATATCCGCCCCGTTCTTCTTTATAATAATCACTATAGGTTGAGGCGGACGGCTGAATGATCTTGGTCGCTAGCAGTCCCTCGATAAGTTCAGACAGCTTCTTCGGGAGCGACTTGCCGACATCTCTGAGCAACCGGCTTCGCGTCAGCGACTTTGCTGTCACATATCGTCCCATCTGCAGCAGGGGCCAGTGCATTCATTACCTTGGCCAGTTAACATATGTTTGCTTTTCCGTATGATGTTCTTTAATCTATTGATATCCTCCGAAGTATTCATCACAAGGTCACCCACTTGCATATTTTTCAAGGCAACCACTGGGAGAAAGAGTGTCACTTCGAGCAGCACTGCTTTTTGGTCCGCCATACCTTCGACCTATAGACCGCCCCCTTCATGAAATTAGACCTGCTTGGATTCTGAGTCACTTTCAGTCAGATCGTTATTCCTCAAATAGGGTTCTCCACTGTGTCAATTGTCTCATCCATCTCTCCAATCAATTCCGGAATTTCGACGGTCTCATTTAGGAAAGACAACACATGCCTTTCAGAGAGCTGATTCTCTTCTGTATCCGGGTCTGTTTCAGCTATTTCCAAACCATCATCTGAACACAGATTACCTTCATCGGAGGCAGTTTGGTCTGTCGCTTCATCTGTGACCTCTCTTATCATCGTCACTAGGCAGCATTGGCAGGACCAATTCGACCAATGGGATGTTTGTCAATCCCTAAAATCGCGTCCTGCCCGGCTAACCTTCCTAAGAGAAATATTATATCAGTGATCCAGCCAGTGTATTCATCACCTTTGTACGAACATTCTCCAATTTCAATGCACCCTTTCCTCTGTGTCTCATCAATTTCACGCCCGACCTTACGAGCAAAGAAAGTGTCGTTGATAGAGACTTCTGCTTAACAATCAAAGCGCATAGCGGCCTTCTGTTATTTACTTTGCCGCAAGCCTTTGCCTGCTTAAATCACTTGTATGGTGAATGGTACTTCCAATAGCCCCGTGATTTGCTAGGCAACAATTCAGCTCCATTACCACCTCAGACGAAGTTTTCGTATACTGTACAACAGGTAGAGGTCAGCAGTGCTTCCCGGACGTTGGCTGACATAATCAGCAAACTTACAGGTATTGTCGGTGACGCTTTGTTTTGCTTCCCGATTATCCTCCTTACCGACATATACATAGATACTAACTCTAGGCCGCTCAACACGAACCAGTTTCCAACCAAGTCAGCGATGTAGTTGGCATTTTTCCACCCCCGGTGGTAACACTCCTGCTTGCTTGGTCGGAACACACCACTTCTTCATCTGGTTATATAGTTCTTCGATCGGGCAGAGTCCAGCCTCGTGCCCTTCTACACATGACTTATATAGAAAGAGGCAGTGCTCAGTTGGGTGCCCCTTCCGTTCACACTTCTTGCAGATCAGTCACTTCCAACAGCTTTGGCCGTCAAGCTTAATAGACCCACTTCCGTCTGGGATAGCCCTGGTCAACCCGGGAAGGAAAAACTTCTGCCGACTTCACCCGGTACGTGCTGGCCTGAAACGCTGATTTGCTTCTGCCAAAAACAAGTAACGATACCGCTCTCCTTCCAAGTCGCCCCACACCGTTGATATTTACCTTCCGAGCTGGTACCATCCGAGTTCATTTCCACCATGCAAGCAGCACGGGTTGTCCGGGTCGAGCGTGGCTTGCTGCCCTGATCCAGGTTTGCTCGTGACATGTACCTGTACCTCCCGACTGCTGCCTTGGGATCTCGATTTTTCGCTCTCTGATGCGTTCGTAGACTTAGGTCCAACTTGTTGGTATTTTTTAGGCGCAGTAAGGGGAGAGGGTCTGCAAAATCCAGGTCGTCAAGCGTACATTTAAAATACGCTGTATGTTCCCGAGCGGCTTCCGACCGGCTTGCATCCTCTTTACCGGTATATTGACTCTTATGCCCGCAACGTTCAGCCGGTGGAGATACTCGAGGGGGTTCTCGTCAGCCATCTTCTTTGTATGGAAATATTTCCAATCCACTGACATCTCAGTAATGGTCTCCAGAAGCTTCCATCACTTGTTTTCAGCCATCTCGGACTTCCCGCCCTTTCATGAAATCCCCGAAAATCTAACACTTCTCGTAATGTGAATTTCGGTATCTCAGAATTGCTGACTTGGCCTTGCTCAACCATGGTCGGCGTTCATATCTCTGCCGGTGAAATCCTTCTGTTCGGACGTCGCTGACATCCTGGCCCTACTTATCGTAACTGAGGCCAGGTAGAAGCTTGGGCAGAGCCATGTTAGCTCGGCGAGTCATGCCTAGGTTCAGGTAATCTGGGTGATAGTGATATTTAGCTGATCTGACCGACTCCATGTCAATATCGCTGAGTGAGGGTCTTCTATTTGAGTATCTCCCGGGTCGACGCCTGGACGGCGAGCAGGAAGGTCAACTTGAGACACGCTCTCTCTTGACAGAACTGACTCCATATCTTCATCCACCATAACGTCAGTGTGATGCTGGTTCAACTTAGGCGTCCGTTCTTTGTGGGGATGGGATGGTTGTGCTGCCCTACATTGGAGCGGCCAGCATTAGACCGGCGGTGCTCATCCAGGTACCGTCGTCATGGCTGAAAACACATATTCTGCATGTGATCTGGTACTGGGGGCTCAGCTTGGGGTCTTCTTTGATCCTTTTTATCGTTTACTAATCCCTTTGGTCTGCACATTCAGCCTCAATCTTCATCTGGTCGCTGACCGACCGCCCATTTTTTGGGTAATCCGGCAGATTCCATTCTTCTTGGTGGCTAGCCTCCTTCAGGTTAGCTTTTCCTGGTTTCTTCAAACTCCCAAACTTCGTCGCGATTGCCACACGCGCTACTCCCTTCAGACCAAGCGCCA
>MIQA02019105.1:0-12830 GCA_001887855.2 Sclerospora graminicola
CCAGGGAAAACCTCACATAGTTTGCGTAGGAAAACCTTAGGTTGTTCATGCTTTTCGTTTTGTTTAAGTATGTCAAATTTGGTTAGTATACCAGGGAAAACCTCACAGAGTCTGCGTAGGAAAACCTTAGGGAAATTGTCTATTTATTTTGTATGCTTGTATCGACTTTTTATTACAAGTTGTCACGCCAAGTTTATTTCTCAAATAAAAGAATTGAGGCTTTGGAAGTGCCTTGGTAAAAATATCGGCTATCATGTCCTTTGTATTGCAATATGTAATAGCAAATTGTTGTTGTTCTACTTTTTCTTGAACGAAGTGATAGCGTATATCGATATGCTTAGATCTACCGTGCAATTCAGGATTATGTGCAAGTTTAATACAACTTTGGTTGTCTTCGTGAATTATTGTTGGCTTTGTGGATTGAAATCCAAGTTCACTTAGCAGGGTCTTTAGAAATATTACTTCCTGCATGCAGTGACAGAGTGCAATGTACTCAGCTTCAGTTGTAGATAGAACCACAGTGTGGTGTTTTCGAGAAAGCCACGATATCGGACTTTTACCGATCATTGTCACAAAACCACCTATTGATCGTCGGGTATCTGAACAGCTCGCATAGTCAGAGTCTGAAAAAGCAGTAAGACTGTCCGTGAGTTGACGGGTAGTATGCTGGATGGTTCCACCCAGAGTTAGTCCGTGGCTTTTTGTGCCATGAAGGTATCTGAAACCTCGAACTACTGCTTTCCAGTGTTCTTCTCCAGGGTTGGAGAGGTATTGACTTACTTCTCTCATGTAGTACGCAAGATCAGGGCGAGTGCCTATCATAAGATACATGAGGCTGCCGACTGCCTCGCGATATGGAATGTCTTTCATCATATTTCTATCAGCTTCCGTTTGAGGGCTCATGGCACTAGACAGTTTAATGTTGCGGTCAACTGGTGTAGTGACGGGATACGTCACAATATTTTTAAAGCGATCCAGGACCTTAGTTGCACATTTCTCTTGGTGAATGAAGATTGATCGGTCTTTGCGGTTCCGCTCTATGGACCACCCGAGCAAGTACTTCACCTCCCCTAAATCTGTCATATTGAATCTCTGCTTCAGGGCAGATTTGATTTCAGTGACGAGGGCAGGTGTTGGAGCGATGATCAGAAGATCGTCAACATAGACTGCAATATAGCATGTCTGATTATGGAGCGATCCGACAAAGACACATCGATCTTTGATGAGACGTCGGAATTTGATGCTCTCCAGGAATTTCGCGAGGGTTTGATACCAAACACGCGGTGCCTGTTTGAGTCCATACAAGCTCTTCTTGAGCTTGCACACCAAATGCTCTTTTCCTGGGATTGTAAATCCCTCAGGTTGCTCCATATAAATTTCTTCATCAAGAAAACCACTGAGAAAAGCAGTCTTCACATCCATTTGGTGAATTTCATAGTTAAGGATTGCTGCAATAGTAAGAAGAAGACGAAGGACTTCCATTCGTAGCACAGGGGCAAAAATTTCTGTGTAGTCAATACCAAACTGTTGGAGAAAACCTTTTATTACTAATCGAGCTTTAAATCGATCTACTTCGCCGTTGCCGTTGTATTTGACAACCCAGACCCATCGGTTTCGAAGTACTTTCCTTCCCGATGGTCGAGGGACAAGTGTCCATGTGCCGTTGTCATCATTGGACTTGATCTCAGATTGAGCAGCATTGAACCAGTCTTCAGCATGAGAAGATGTCATAGCTTCACAGAATGTACGCGGCTCGGCAATATAGCGAATAGCTAGAAGGGTGTATATGAGATTGGCTCGACGATGTTCGTCTGCAATGTCCTCAGAACCATTTAAAAGAGGAGCGGATTTTTCAAGGAGAACGTCATTTCGTTTACCTATGTCATCAAACTTGCGCTTGGTGCCTCGTTGGGATGGTTGTGTAATAAAGCTATATGCTTGCTCGTTTCGGTGCAAAGCATCAGCCAGGGATGGCAAGTGAAGTGATTTAACCGCTGGTGTAGATGCAGCACATTCTGTAGGCTGATGGGTTACATTATAGGGTGTCGTAGGCAATATAATACGATCCGTATATGGGGAAGTCTCATCCCTAATAGGTTGTTTTAGCCCTGTTGATCGATTTGTTGATCTATCTAATTCTGATTCTGTTGGCAAAAATGCCAAGGAGGGGAATACGGTTTCATCAAAGGTAACATCACGGCTGTAAATAATCTTGCCAGTGGAAACATCAAGTAATCGAAAACCGGGTAGACCGAGGTACATGCATATAGTAGCACGCGGATCTAGCTTGTCCCGATGTGATTCTGGGACGTGGACAAAAGCTTTCCATCCAAAAACACGGAGATTCATGACGGAAGGTTTCTTGTCATACCAAAGCTCATATGGCGTTTTATTATTTGTAACAGAGCTGGGGGTCATGTTCACCAGGTCGGTAATGTGGCGAACGCATTCAGCCCATAATTCACGAGGTAAATTTCCATCAAATAAGGTAGCCCGAACGCGTTCCATATAGGTGCGCATTCTTCTTTCAGCTACGCCATTCTGTTCAGGCGTGTATGCCATCGTAAATTGTGTTTTGGTTCCATATTTGTCCCACAGCGTCCGACCAAGTTTTTCATACTCTTTCGCATTGTCAGCTTGGAGAGTTTTAATGTCAGGATCATAATAAATGGACGTGTATTCGACAGTCCGAACGTCAGAGCTAAAAACGTTAAGTGCCTTGCGGCGAAAGTCTTCATAGCATTCATATAGTTCTGAACGAACTTTGATAATATATGTGACTGCGAAACGCGTACAGTCATCAATAAAGATTAAAAATAGCGACAACCGGTTAGACTTGGTGTCGGCATTGGACCACATATATCACTATGAACCTTTTCAAGAGGAAATTTTGCACGTTCAACGATTTTATTTAGATTAAATGGTTGACGGTGTGACTTTGCTAGTGAACATGAAGAACATGTAATATCTAGTTGCGATCCTACTCCATCGAGTTCATGATCGATGATCGCTTCATTCTTAGGCAAAGCCTGTAATATACGAAAGTTAGGATGACCCATTCGTTTATGTAAACGTAAAATGGCTGACTTACCATGAAGGGTGATCAGAGCCGTCGGGTTGCTAGTCGATATCGACTTCGGACTTGCCATGAATTGGTACAAGTCGGCATGCGTGGCAATTTTGGCCTTCACGCTAAAATGTTGACTCGTATTAATCGCGCATTGCATGCGATTAAAAGAGAAGCGAAAGTCTTCCTTCACAGCCGCAGGCACCGAAAACAAATTGAACTTGAGTTCGGGTGCGTAGAGGACGTTGCGCAGCATGAGCGTCTGAGGTCGTCCCTTGGAATCAATGACCTTGAGGGAGATATCACCAATCACTAGGATCGGGATTTGGTTTTTCCCACCCACAGTGATCCAGCCTGTATAAGGCGTTGTTGTCGTGAACCACGCTTGGTTATACGTCACGTGGCGCGTACAACCAGAGTCGATAGTCCAGACCGGATCAACATCCGTGGAAGTCATCTTGGCTGTCAAACCAAACGTCGACACAGTGGCGGCGGTAATAGCAATCATCGCGCTGTTGTTGTGACGGGACTGATGGTACCCATTGTTGCCTTGATTGAAATTGCTGTTGCCACCATTGTACACACCGTTACCATTGTTGTAAGCATCACTGCTACCATTGAAGGTGCGCTGTGGGTTGTAGCCGGAATTACCTTGGCTGTTTCCACAACCAGAATTTCGGTTGACTTGACCGTATTCACGCCGACCAAAATTACGCCTGCCCCCATTACTATTGCGGTTGGTGCCACGCGAGTATGGGTGCTGACGATTGTTGTGAACATTGGTCGAGTTGCGTCGGGTGCTCATGTTATTGCTCGGCAACTTGAAGTTGGTAGGGATAACCGTATTTGGTTTCACCTGACCAATCGACATGTGCTTCACCAACACACGGCACGTAGCCATCGTGTGGTTTGAGCGATCACAATACGAGCATAAGCGTCGACTGTCAGTGTTCGTACCCACAAGGGCTTGAGCACTTGCAACAGGAGCAGTTGATACCAGAGCACGTTCATTCTGGGTTTCAATACTTTCGGGTGTACCCCGGGATAGCGCGAATCTTTCTTGCGCGAGTTTCTTGGTCACATGGGACTCCAAGTTACTCTTAAGCTCTCGAAGAGGCAATATTTCACGGTTTCCGCGCCAAATGCGCATCTCACTCTCCCACGATGCAGGCATCGCGTTGAAGAGGAACACAGAGAAGACATTATCGTCAAAACTGTTGTTCAGTACGGTATTAAGGCCGCTCATGGCGTCTTCGTACTTGAGAATGAACTCTGTCATGTCATCACCTTCCTGGTAACGAGCATTGTACAGGTAGTTCATAATGCCGTAGGGATCACCGTAAGCCTTGGTGCCCTTGTATCGATCGCATATGGCTTGAAAAATATCGTAAGCCTTGTCGAAACACTTGACAATTCTGATATGCTTATCATCAAGCGTCTTCATCAACAATGACTTGACTTGAGCATTCAAGCGACGCGTCTGAGCAGCAGCAAGGAGAATCTTGTTTCTCGCTTTGGATTTAGCCTTTGCCTTGGCTCGCGCCTTGGCTTTTGCTGCTTTTGCTCTTGCCTTGGCAACCTTCCTGGCATTCAGTGTTCCAAAAGATTCAACTTGAGCAGAAGCTGGGAGCACAGGGGTTGCAGGCTTTGATACATCATCGTTTCCATCTTGAACTGCCGAATCCTCGATCGTGAGTCGGCGGACGTCGGTCGATGCAACAAAATCTTCTTCATCGTCGTCAAGTTCTTGATCCGGTTCCACATTTTCGTCCTGCGAGTCATTTTCTTCAACATAGTTGGAATCCGAATCTGGATCATCGTCGGTGTCCGAAACCATGTCCTCGTCGTCATCGTCAACGACTGGGTTTAGCTCGTAGTTGGGGTCTTCAATGAATCGAAGCAAGTTCTTCCCGTCCAGGTATGCTTGAATCCGGGTCTTCCAGACGTCAAAGTTGTCGGACCCGGTCAGGCGAGGAAAATCGGATGAGGTGGAGCTTGGGCTCATAACTTGTTGAAGTGATAGCACGTTGCGCGTAGAAGTAGTGAAGGTAGAGGAAGAACTTGCTTATATGGAGGCGAAAAGAATTATATTTTACTTTTATCAGGAACACTAAGCATTATGTCTGTAGAGACATTCATGAAGAGTTCCTATACCTCAGTAGAAACATAAAAACTTAATGTATATATGCACATATACATGTAAGTGCAAGTGTAGCGGATTCAATGCCACTTATTCTCTTGTATTTATTCTTCAAAGAGTACCAAGGGTAATGCTTCCTTATTAGATAAGAGAGGCAATTCTTATAAAGGGTAAATGTACTGCGACAAGCCATTTAGGGTAATGCTTCCGTATTAGATAAGAGAGGTAATTCTTATAAAGGGTGGGACAAGCCATTTAGGGTAATGCTTCCTTATTAGATAAGAGAGGTAATCCTTATAAAGGGTAAATGTACTGCGACAAGCCATTTACTCCAACAAGGGGGGGTGCGAATAACAGAGGAATTCCCAAACCCGTACCTCTTACGTGAACACGTCACACAAGGCGAGTTTCCAGAGAAGTCACCAGTTTTTCCGTTTTTTAAGGCTTTTGGGTCATTAATTGATGTAATGCATACCACAAAATGATAAAGTGCGTTTATCCTCATTATCACTTCTCTTCTCTACAACCAGTGTACTTGCAATTCCAAAGTCAATCACTTTCACAAAACTGTCGTTTTGCACCGAGACATTGCCTCATTTTAGATCCCGATGGATGTAGCCATGAGCGTGCAATCTTCTTTGGCAAAAGTTTTCGGGCATCTATCCGTACCTCGATATTTAAACACTCGTACAGCACACGTCCTTGCAACTTCATTCGTTGTTTCGAAGGCATCAAACCCTCGACAATAGCATATGGCAAAATGAACTTTCAGCACCCAGGAGAGTTTTCTGCTGCTTCGATTTTGGAAATTTTTTAAAATCTAAAGTTGCTGGTTTGAGAAGCTGCAAACGAGTAGGATTGTGCTTAAATGGAATTTTATCATACAACTTCTGCGTTGTCGAGCATAGTACGAGGTAAAACACTGATACAATCACCTTGTGTTAGTAAGACTACAATACATCAATCAACGAGCGCTTCTTTCTTGTATTTATATAAAAAATGTCAATCGATTGCACCTGGCGTATCGTCCACAGCCTAGAAGCTGAACCTGCTCAAAGTTTTTCATAAAATTCAAAACATACCTATAAAGAACGCAATACAGAAAGCTTGCTCTATGGTTCAACTCCAATAATAGCGTGTACCACGTAATTTGAGAATGGTACGGGTACGTATTCTGAGATAGGTACGTATGTTGGGAAGTCATATGGTAAGAGGTACGAGTTTTGGTAATTCCCCGCGAATAACATCTCCCGTTCAAGAGTGTACTTTGTCCGTATACAAGAGTGTATTCGGACAAAGTGTCTCTTATATGGGGCATAAACGTGGTCTTCAATATTCAATCTGGTCTCTTGTACAAATACACAAACACTCCTTCATCGCCAGTGCGTCTCCACCAAGACTGTACCGTATTAAACGTGGGACTTGGGGGTTGGCTGGTGATTTCTGCAAGTTGAGATACCGCATCCATGTCCGAGCAATAATGATCAGGAGGCGAATCGATGGCTTGGTCGGGATAACATGGCTGAGCTCACCTCATACCTTTTGCTTACAACATCTGGCCTTGAATCAGATAAAAGACTCTTGTATCGTCCAATATTCTGGATCAGAAGACCACGTTCCGAGATTGTGGTTACAGGTTACAGTACAGTGACCAGCTCTAATTCGATGGATTTGAAAGAGGTGGTCTCGAACCTCGCCATCACATTTCAATTTGCCATCGAACGCCCATGTATCGTTCTCTTTGTTGTCTCTTAATTGCATTCGCTGGAACTTCTGCGACAACATTTGACACTTCGACCAATTCAGGCTTGGGAGACAGAGGTACCGTCAGACCTGAAGACACTGCACTCGTTACGCCTTCTAATGGCAGACGAACGCATGTCCAGTATAAGATTCGTAATGGAAAAGTTAAAAGTCGAGGGGTAAATCTTGGATCATGGCTGGTAGCGGAGCATTGGATGACAAACACGTCAGATATATGGCAAGAAGCCACGAATCCTTCAGAAGGAGAATATTCGGCTATTGCTCATGCGAAAGACCCAGATCTTGTCCGTGCACGCTTTGATCATCATCATGCAACGTTTATTACGGAAAAAGACATTGCAGAGATTGCAGCCGTTGGGATCAATACTGTACGCGTTCCTGTCGGTTATTGGATTGTCCGCTTTGATGATTATGATCCAGCACATAAAGCCGAGTGGAAAGTCTTTAGTAAAAGCGCACTAAAGTACTTGGATCGATTAGTGATGAAATGGGCAAAAAAGTACAATGTTGCCGTGTTACTAAGTGTCCATGCAGCCAAAGGATCTCAAAATGGACAAGATCACTCGTCTCCCAGTGTCCCGGGGTCTTACTTCTGGGCTCAATTTGCAGAGAATGTCAATAATACCATCTCAATGGTCACATTCTTGGCAAAGAGATACAAAACTCAAGACGCTTTTCTTGGAATTGGACTTTTAAATGAACCAAGTCCAAATATCACAAAAGACGTTTTGTACGACTACTACAAACGTGCGTACAAAGCTGTTCGAGCAACTGGGAGTGAGTGCGTTTTAGCCATCGCGCCCGTGCTGACCGAACAAAAACCCAACGTGTTGACGGATTTTATGCTTGCGCCTGCGTACAAATACGTGTGGGTCGATTGGCACACGTACTTTGTATGGGGTTATGAAAAGGTGCTGGACGTTGATCTTGTGAAAATAGTTAGGGAATCTTTCCAGAGCAGTGTCGCGCAATGGAATGCCCTTCCGAACCATAATCGCCTCTTAATTGGCGAGTGGTGTTTTGCTACAAGCGGCAAATTCGAGAACAATAAGGAATTGTTCTATCAGTTTGCGGAAGCAGAGACGGCGGTCGTGAATCAGGCGGAAGGAGGCTGGACCTATTGGAGCTGGCACATTGACGGGGACGAGACCAATAATGACATGTGGTCGTTGCGTGCAGTCCTGCGAGACGAGAGACTCAAGCAGATTTTATTCCCTCCTGGTCAGCAGTGACAGCGGAGCTTCAACATCACGAGCAACGACCAGAGGTGTGAGCTTCTTTAAAGTGTAAATGAATTGAAAATTTTGTCTCTACCGGTATCTTTTGCTTAAAAAGGTAAACCTTTTTGTCTTAAGTGTCTTCAGTTCACTATGGAAAGCATTATCTTGCCATTTCCTTTTCATGACCGGGGAATGTTTGCTCGAAACTAATCGTCCACAAAGCAGCAGTTGCGATGCGTCGTGCATGAGAATGACTCACGTGGCGCTTTTAAAAGCCCTTGAGACCCAGCAGGGCATTGAATGCACGCAGCTGATCCTTTGAGTGAATAAGTTCCTGGCGGACACGCATTCGAACGATAATCGGACGTCGCAAAGGGACAAAAGTACCCTGCGGGACACCAGCCAGTACATGATGCTGCACTCAGTCCTTCCGTCTCGCCATACATTCCTTCTGGACAGCGAAAACGAATGCCTTGACGACAGTAATATCCTTTCGGACAGATTTGGACATTGTCTTGAGTAGCATTGCGTCCATTATTGGTCCTGCCCGTCGTGTAGTATCCACTTCGAGTGAACTTTGGTTCATTGCCTGTACCAAGTGGACAATAGACGCTACTGTTTCCACATTCCTTCTGAGTCGCAGTAATACTGGGAAGACCGGGGTAGGATGGACAATAGTATCCAGGAGCACAAGGTCCGGAACATGTTGCCTTCCAAAGTCCACTAGTCGCTCCATAGGTTCCAGCAGGACATTGATACTTGATCCCTTGGACACAAAAGAATCCTGGTTCACAAGGTCGTTGAAAAAAGCGTGTCGTGTTTGTGAGACCAATGGAATAATAGCCACGTTGAACGAGCTGTGGCTCGGAGGATCCTGTACGACAAATGAATTGATTGCCACCACATGCACGCTCGATCGGAGATGTACTTCCTTTAGGACAATAGTAACCTCGAGAGCACAAACCTGCACATAATGGCGACGTTTCCCCCACTTGATTCCCATAATGACCACCAGGACACAGAAATTTTTGACCGTCAAGGCAAAATGAACCACGTTCACATAGACGTTGATCCTCACGTACATCCTGCTTGGTCAGATTGAGCGAGTAGTATCCTGGTAGAACGGGAGTAGGGAGGGCACTAGCATTCGGACAAAAGAAATTGGCGTCTCGACACGAATGTGCAGTACGATTCCAGCTCCCAAGGGGACAATAAAATCCACTCGAGCATGGACCTGAACACGTCGGTCGAGTTTCCAGGCTTTGGTCACCGTAATAACCTGCAGGACATGGCGAACGCACGCCATTTTCACAGAACGAACCTCGTTCACAAGGAAATTGCTCCGATCGCGTGTAAATCGAATGCCTACTTGTATCTCCATCACCTAATGCAGCAATTGACGTCTTGAGAAATAGTTTACACGTTTGTGTTTCCACGTCAAAATGTAGCGCAAAGCGTGTCGTGTCAAAGCTTTTGCCACCAGAGAGTCGAAAGCACAAGCAGGAACGTCGATCTGTCGAGCTTACACTTGTGTACATTGGACACGGTCGACATAATCCCACGTCATCGCCTGTTCCAGGTTTAAATGTCCCGATGGGACACGCAATGCATTGAGCCACTGGAAGAGCGTAGTCACCATAGTTAAAAGCCACGGAATTTTGTCCAATCATAAGGTATAGCGAAGCGCTGCTAGTAGTGGAATCGTTTCGATACTTGCCAGGCTCGCAACCTGGAGCTTGTCTTGTATTTGGAGCGAGTGCATCGACTTGTAACGATGTATAGTACCCTTTGCTTACTTCCAGCGGTATTGCTGAACCAGCAGGACAAAAGACAGCAGCAGAACCACATTCGTGTTGCCTTGGTGTCGTACTCCCAAGTGGACAATAGTATCCAGCAGCACACGGACCCGAACACGTTTGCTTTGTCTCCATCTCTTGGTAACCGTAATATCCAGCTGGACAGGGATAACATGTTCCTTGCCATGCAAATTCTCCTGCTTTGGCCTTGCGTTGCTTCGACCATCTCGCTCCATCCGCATCATTTGCTGCGATCGTGCAATACCCTGCATCGGTGGGAAGTGGGGACGCTGATCCTGCTGGACAGAAAGATCGAGTCGTTGTACACGCTACAGCTTGAGCTAGGACGCTCCCTTGGGGACAAAAGTACCCAGCAGCACACAAACCCGAGCATTCAGACGTAGTTAAACCAGCTTCGTCGCCATAAGTTCCTCCAGGACAAGGAAATCGTTCTCCATTGATGCAATACGTGCCTGGTTCACAAAGACGTTGAGCAGCACGAGTCTCTCGATCTTGAGCATTGACAAGAAGTGCGCCATTGGCTGGTTCGTCATGACCAACGGTGTAATATCCTGACGTCACTTGAGTTGGAAAAGCAGAACCACGAGGACAAAAGAAAGTCACGTGTCCACATGAAATCTGCGTCGCACTTGTACTTCCCCGTGGACAAAAGTAACCTGCTTGACAAGGTCCTGAGCATGCAGCAGTCATGAGTCCAGTAACGTTGCCAAACGTTCCTCCTGGACAGAGTCTTGAGCTTCCGGGAGCTTCAAGAGGACTGCAAAAAGAGCCTTTAGGACAAATGATCTCTTCTGTGGTCGGAAGTTTCACAATGTGTGTTCCTCGACGTGGCATTTGTGGCGTGGAGCTTCCAGGAGCACAGAATTGATCGGGTTGGCATTGCCACGTCGTAGCTGATGCCGTACCAACCGGACAGACGTATCCAAGAGGACAACGACCAGAACAATTTGCGTCTTGTAGGCCTGCTGTCTCTCCGTAGGTTCCAGCAGGACACGGTGTGGGTCTTTTGCTAGCTTCAGGACAGTAATGACCAACAGGACACTGTCCGGAGCATTCTGGAGCCCATAGCTTTGCTGTTGCACCATAAAATCCTGCAGGACAGTTGTGGGATCTCCCAGAAACGCAGTACGATCCTGGGCTACACGACTTGATAAAGCTTCGACGTCGACTTGTGGGTCCTCCACCTAGTGCGTAGAAACCTTTGGGGACTGGTACTGCTTCTGCAGAGCCTACGGGACAGTATCGATCGGCACTTCCACATTCAATTGGCGTGACACTTCCTTCCGGACAATAGAATCCCTCTGGACATGGAGCCGAGCATTGTTTCGTACGTAATTCTTTCTCAGCTCCATAGACACCAGCAGGGCATGGCAGACGCTGTCCTTTACTACACGATCAATTCAAGTGAGTTAAATATTGAAGATTAAGGTGTCGAAACATCCAGCTGAAGTCTTACGTGCAGTAGGAACCAGGTGGACAAGGCAAAGTTTCGGGACAGGGCTGTGTCGTGGATGTTCCAGGGACTTGGTAATAACCTTCAAAAGTACACACGGGATTTCCTCGACGACTTAGTATCCAGTCATTAGCCAGTTGATCGCCATAAACATCACATGCGAGCTTTGATGTCACTACAAGAAACAACAAGTTCCAAAGATACATGTACTGTACTGTACAACGATCGCGACGAGTCGGAAATAACAAACTTGAGGATCAGTCCATTATAGATCATGTCGAATACCAGCTCAAAGTGCTTGCCAAACGGTACTTGTATTCAATCTTGTTATACCACCTTCGCTTCTTGCTTCACTCAGATGACGAGTACCATCGTCATGTTAATATGCTTCGACTAGCTACCGTCCAACGGGCAATCTTGCGCCGTGCAAATGATTGCGTTTGCACTGTCTGCTTCGATTAATGACTTTACTTTCCAAGCTTATGCTCACCCTCATTGCGATATGTGTAGTGAATTGACAGCCGTGCGTAACGCCGCATAGTCCGTATATACCACAAACAATCTATCTCCTAAAAGATAATTTTGCCAGTGCATACTTTATGACGAGGCTTTCCTTGTTTCAATCACTTTACCGCACTCGTCAAGGTCAGTCAGTCGTTAGAATCATATCGGCCTTGATCCGTATCATAAACTCGCGATGGCAGGGTATTCATTACCTATGGGGTGTAGTCGATCTCGGAAATTCCTTCCAAGGCTCGAACACCCACGGGGGGGACCAGATGAGACTACCTTACCGGTCACTATCATCACCTTGGTCCATCATGTTTAACATCTCACCTTGTGTACCCGTCGGCACTAGCGGTTTCGCTCTCTTGGTGGACTCTTGGACGAAAGGTCAAGGTAGCCGGTTAGGGCAGCGGGACGAGGGTTGCGACTAGGATCGCTCCAGGGCGGAAATCTTCACCGTGGAACCAGTGGCGGTATACTTGAATTTAGTATACCACATATGCCGAACCGATATTACTCAATCGATTAGCACAACCAAAGAAAAAGAGGGTTACTCCAATCTTATGCGAAGAACATGAACTCCAAATAAGATTCCACACTCTTCCACAGTCAGCCAAAACTTCACCTTCCCCTCCAATACTCGTGTATATCGTGTTCCATACACGGGCGACTTGAACGATATACGCACTTCACGACTTCCGGTCTGGGGATTTTCGGTGGGCCTTTCAGTAATCTACCCTGTGTAAACCAATAACAACTAGATGAGACTTAGTTAGCCCTCTGCTATGTATAAAGAGGAACTTGTGTCTTTAAAAGAGAAACGTATGCTGATTTTACCCCTATAATCCAGTATGAACCTTAG
>MIQA02019107.1:0-71009 GCA_001887855.2 Sclerospora graminicola
AAAATAATGTAAGGCACTTTCCGAAGGGCGCATCCTGATTGGTGGAAATGAGGGCCAAGGGTGTAGGCGCCGGATGGTCGCCGCCGATGAGGTCTACCAGCGGCCAGGTGGCGCCAGGCTAGAAACCACGTCGGCGGACCTGACAAGGGGCGAGGATAGTCGGATAAGCGAGCTGAGCAGACAGAAGGACTATGGAGGTTGGACGGCCGAGGCGCGGATGGCGGACGGCCAAGATGGCGGACTGTTCGTAAGGATGGAGTGGAAGGAGCCCGGAAGAAGAGGATTGTTCTAGTGGAAAGAGTATGCACCGGGATCGTAGGAAGGGCTGCCAAGGGACTGTTAGCGTCAGCGGCCGAGGGGCGCGGATGGGTGGCTATCCGGCCGAGCCGGTCGGGTACAATGTACCATTCGGACTGGTACCATATGGGTTCGGTGTACCGGCCGGGCTGGTACACAAAGTCGGAGTTAGCCGGGTTGCGTTGGGTAAGGTACATGACTGGTCAGACGTGTTATTTGAGGTAGGTTACACAAAGGGAGTATTGGGTATAGGATAAATCAGTATACGTTTCGCTTTCTTAGACACAAGTCGCTTTTATTGGTCCACGGCAGAGGGCTAACAAGGTCCCCTCTTGCTGTTATTGGTTTACCCGGGGAAGGTTAAGTTTAACCCACCGGAAGTCCCCTGACCGGGAGTCGCGGCGACTTCGTATACTCACCTCAAGTCGCCCGTGTTTTGAACACGGTATCAAGTATTGGGAAGTGGTGACATTTGGCCTTCTGTGGATACACATTTGGATTCGCCTTTCATTGTTATTGGTTTAGCTGGCCGATCGATTATTCTCGGTCCAGCCGGTACTATACAAACTTCAAGTGTCCTATTGGTTTAGCTGGCCGATCGACTATTCTCGGTCCAGCCGGCACTATACAAAGTTCAAGTATATTACCCAACGAGCTCCCGGTGACGATTTCCGCCCAGGAGCTACCCCTAGTCCTACACTTCATCTCCCTATTGGACGGATCTACACTTTTCGCCCTAGGGTCCATCAAGAGAGCTAACCACCCAGTACTGACGGGTACACAAGGTGAGCTTTTAACATGCAACATTCGAGCAGTCGCGATCAAGCGGATGGAAGCGACCGATCCAGCCGGCCTCAAGCCGGATCGGATCATGACTCGGATGGACGGAGTACCCCCTCCGGTAGTCAGTCGTCTGGGACCCCCGTGGGTGTTCGCGTCTCAGGAAGATATTCTGAGAGCGACTACACCACAACTCCACATGCAGTTGGTGGGGTCGGGCTCATGTCGATACCCGTGGCTTTGAAGGTGCAAAGATTAAAGCTAGTTGTCAGTAGTTGCTAGCGGCAAGGGACATTTATCAACAAGCGTGGTTGGACCTAGTGGGGATCAAGTCAGGTGAGGAGGTGGAGCAAATATTGACACCGGTTAAGGGGTTTCAAGTGTGTCAAGCAGGATGTACTGTAGAACCAGGCATGACTAGAAGCTTAAAACGGGAGGTCATGGAATGGTTAGGTCCACGACGAAGCGACAGTGAGCAGCTGGAACGGTACACAGCCTCCGTACTGCCCCAAGCGGTCAAAAAAATGGAATCGAAGATTGGTGCAAGGGGAGCGCGGTTGGTACCGGCGGAACAGTTCGTAATCAACCTAGATACAGATGACTACGCATACCATGAGATAATGCCGAGTCACATGGTGCCTTTTTGGGGGACTTACTGTTGGGCATTAAATCCCTGGATTCGAGAGGAAAGGGCAGTGGAATTAGGGGCGCGGAAATACGACCGGACTCGCTGATCGAGTGAAACTGGCCAAAGAACTTTCCAAACGCTCATTATCGACAAAACCTGGCAGAGGTAGGAAAGCTAGGCTAGCGAGCAATTTGACATCGTCTTTGGTTAAAACAATTAATGATACCCCGCTACATACATAAAGCTTCGGTTGTTAGCAGTGGGCAGAGAATAAGTGCGGCTAATGCGATATCCATCTCGCCGCCAATTTCTCCCCACTAACAACGATTCGAAACATACGGATACTAAGACTAACGACTACTTTGTATATGTGGCAGGTTCAAGGTGTTGATGGAAAATCGCGTACAAGGGCGAAGATAGGTAGATGGATGTGTGCAGTGATATTAGCTTCGCCTAGAGTGGATGTGGGCCACAACATTGGGGAAAATCCCCCGATTAGTATCTGCGTAGGACCAACATCATTGGAGGGGTTTAACTGGACACTCGAATCCTCGGGACACATCATTGGGAAGGAACGCACAAGTCAGGAGAGAGTGACAGTGCGTCAACAAGCGGACGGAATTATGTGAAAGATAACGAGATGTTCTATGACCGACAAAGAAGCTGAGCAGGAATTGCACGAAAAGATTATTGTCTTTCAGCCCTATCCAGCATTACATCTTATTGGTTGGCAAGCAGAAGAAACGACTCGTATATGGAAGATTTGGCCGAAATTCCGCAGGTCTTTCAGGCTGATGTATAATCATGGTGTTGCCCCACAGCTGCCCTCTCTATTAGATAGGTGGGGACGGAAGTGCGATTCCAGGAATTGGTGGGCCATGATACAGGATGTGGAACCGTCACAGGTATGGGAACATGACAACATGATAGCTTACTACCAAGTGTGGGTACAGTTTCGAGTGGTGTCCATGCAACTAAACACTTTCTATTTGCGAGAGCACGGGGAACGGAGATGTGTGATTGACGAGCGGTGTACAAGCGAGCATACTGGAGTCAACCTTATTTTATGGGAGTGTGAACGAGCTCAAGAGTTTTGGAGGCGATTATTACAACAATGGGAGGGTGAAGCCATAACAGACCTAAACCTAGCCCGTTTCCAAGAAGCAACAGTAACACGACGAGCGCCAGCGATCGGGGAGAATATTAGACGGGCGATGGTGAACAAACATGGTTGGTATAATGATACCTATTGTTAGGTTTTTGACTGGCTCTGGAAAGGTGTTTGTGGAATTGCGACAACATGGATGTGGCAATTGCGGAATCAACTGGTATTCCAAGGACAAGTTAAGACTGCTTTCGACCATTTAGAATTTCTGTGGCGGTAATTGCGGAATCAACTGGTATTCCAAGGACAAGTTAAGACTGCTTTCGACCATTTAGAATTTCTGTGGCGGTAGTGCATAGCTCAGTGGAGGCAGTGGCGGAATGTGAATCCAAAATGTTTGAAACCAGAGAAGATGGGATTCGACTGAACATCAGTGTAAAGTGCTTTTTCGACCTCACCCCAGCATCGGATCAGGACTTCCAGAGTCCACAACAAGAGAGATTGTGTATGACGGCTGTCAGGAACACTACCATGATAACTGAGCCTAGATTACATACTAGATTTCATAAGTTCATAGTAGCTTATAGTTAGCACTAATTAGACTACATTTTACTACTACTACTCCTTCATGTACCGTACACCAAGTATGCGGCTCGACCTGGATAGCCATCCATCTAGGCACACCTGGCCACTGATGTCGACTCTTTTTCAGCGGCCAAGCTTTTACCTCCTGCGTCCCATCCGCCTTCTATAAGAGCTCAGGGTCCTTCGCACGCACATCCTTTAGACGATCCGCCCCTTGGTCATCCACCATCGACGGCCATGTTGCCCACCTGATCTGGACGGCCTACTTCTGGCTAGCCCGATTCCGAGTCTCTTGATCACGCCCATCTGGCTCGATTCTATGCCTTGCACTGTGGTGGAGCCGATTTCCAAATCCATGACGGAAGGCTTGGGTGGAATCCGGATACCCACTGACCCGGACGACCAACTATCGGAGGGGGTACTCCGTTGATCCTGACCGCCATCAGAATCAGATGAATAACCATTATGGTGACTGATCTGATCTTCCCGGTCATCTGACCGGTCGTCATGTGCGATAGGATCCATATTCAACTTCATCTCACCTTGTGTACCCGTTGATCGGGGTGGTTACACTCACTCAGGTGGACTCAGTGACGAAACGATGATCTTGATCAGGTTGGAGGGGATGACCTTTTCGAGACGGGGGTGTCCTCGGGTGGAAATCTTCACCGGAGAACGGGTTGGGGTCGATACTTAATCCGTATCTAGGCACTGATGGGGAAAGTTCGTCCGATCATGCCAGCCAATGTGAGAGAGTGATAACAAGAAACCAAGAAAACGCGATCAAACCACGATCTTCCACAGTAATCCACAGACGTTATCTCCACAAAACCTTTTCCAATACCAATAACGTGTTCCAAACACGTGCGCGTGGGCGGTGAGGCTTGATCACCTAAACAAACCCGTCGGGGGTCTTCCGGTAAGCCAAAATGCGTCTAAGCGCGTCTTAACCGGGAATTAAGTTGAGCAAGAGGGGACTAGTTAACCCTGTGCTCCCAATGACCGCGACACGTGGCGGAGCGACTCTTTGCTTAGGGGGAAAATCAAAACCTGTTATTATATATGCAATGTCCTATACCTAGTGTACCATACACCAACTCATGTGCCTGATTTATACTTCGACCCTGTTCACTTCGTCGCACGGTTGCATAGTACCACCTTACCCATCTTTGCTGCACCTTCAAACTGATCTGTACCACTTCTGCCCTGATCACGGTCGAACTTCTATGGCGATCTTCAACCATCCCGATCTCTCGATAAACCGCTTGGAAAACACTTGAGATCTGACCGTTCATTTCATATCCAACCCGGCTTAACTGAGAACTTCATCTACCTTCGCACCTGGACGCCGGTTTGGGGATGATCAGCCCGATCATGATCGGCATAGCGATCAGCCGAGTGATCGGGTAGTGATCAGGGCGATCAGCCCTAGATCACTTCGAAACTCTCTGGGTCACCATCACAACGACTTTGTTTGCCCACTCGGCCATATCCTTGACCTTCATCCCCTGTCGGGGTAACCAGATCGCAGCGTTTTCAGCCGATCGGACCTGATCGGGCCTTCTTACATCATCCCTGGACAGATCCATCGGCCATCATCACTTGCCTTGACCTGACATTACTCGCACGGCTCGCCATTCCACATGCCCCATTCCATTCCATATCTGATCTTCGTATTTTGGGGCAGAATCAGTTGGCTCGGCCGATCGGGCCGGAACTTCGTATCATATCCAACTTCAACATCTGCACTGTTCATAGTTCGGCCCGATAACTGTCTCTGATGTGTCACGTCACCATTGCTGCGGTATCTTCAACTTGTCTCTGCCGATCCCGTCATACGTCCACGTGAACTCCACTTAATAAACGTTATCCCGATCGCGATCGTGATCTTCGCCGTTCCATTAGTATCTGGGACCGGGCGTAGTAACGATACTTGGCTTATCCTTCATATCACGAACACCGGTTGACCACTACCTTTTCGTCGTATGCGCGATCAGTCTGTCCCACCCATCAACTGTCTCATCTTGATGGGTGTTCCATCGTCACCAAGCAACGGCCATGTGGGGTCCACCTCATTCTCAACATTTTTCAGATCGCTTTACCACAGCCGCCCCTGAGCCAAACTGCAGCCGCGAAACGACTGCAGTTCGACTCATCCATTTCCGAATTTCCCTTTTGGCGACTGGCCATGTCTGACTCGAGACGATCTCCCCTTCCTTTTCCCGCATCTTTGGCTGCCCCTTCGATCACCGACTCACCTCCCGGCCCAAGTTCGACTGATCCAGCGACTCCCCTGATCACGACCGCGGCCACGATCACGACCAGCCTCATCTGTCCCACGACGGCCCTGACTTCGTATCGTCCGCCTTGGAGTTTTCCCGCTCAGCCTTCTTCGGATCGCCCCGTCAATTACTTGGAGCAGCTAGCTCGTCTGGTGGAGGGATCCGGCCCGCTCACGCTGGGGTCCATGGAAACTAGCCGATTGCGGTTGGGGCTCCGAAGCGCAATTCCCGAGTTGGTTTCCCTGTACGATACTAATCGGGCGCTTAATGCCGAGTTGTTCGACCGTCGGGTCGTCATCGATACTCTGGAGCGTGATTCTGCCGATCTGGCTAGCCAGCTGTCGGCTCTACGATTAGATCGCGACAAACTTGATCAAGATTTGCAGGACATGACAAGCCGCGTTCAACGTTTGACAATGGAGCGTGATCAGCTGTCTGCTGACCTCGCTGCTCTGCGCCTCTCCAAGCCTTCGGATACCGTCGCTTCTCTACAGTCGATGATTCTCTCGCTGTCTGTTACTGTTCGCAATCAAGGTATGCCCGTCCCATCTGTTTCTTCTGCGATCTGTATATATCTTTCCATGCTTGCTTCCAGACGAACGCATCGAGGCGATGAAGAGTTCAATGGTCGAGATGGTGAGTCATTTGCAACAGCTCGATGACCACCGTCAAGACCATGATCAGCTGCTTCATGACAAAATTCGTACTGCCGAGGAAGTGGAGCGTCTGGAAGTCGAGATGCGCTACTCAGATGAGCAGGTCCAACTTTTGGTGAAGCAGCTTTCAGATTCGCGCCTCGGCCATTCCAACGTACAGAAAAGGTTGTGCGAGAGTCGGAAAGAAGCTGAAGATCGTCGGCGCGAGCTTAATCTTGCTCGGTTTAAATTTGAAATCCTAGAGCTCGATGATCGCGCCTGGATCCAACGTAATGGCGACTTGAGGAAGATTGCGGTCTAGACCATGGACAGGTGGACCGACCCGAACACCGATTCGGGGTCGCTTTGGACGACTTTGCAAAGATTGCCTGAGCTGATCAGCTCTCTTGCTCCGTCTGGGACACCATTGCAGCCTCTCGGGTCTGCCCCGCCATCGCCCACCTTCTCCGTCGCTTCCTCTCCGACCCATGGTGCTGATCATCCCGTGATCAGTACTGCAGCGGCTTCTGCGTCCACTCCATCCCGTTTTCCGCTAGCCTCGAGATCAGTCTCATCGATCTTGAGTTCTGCGAAGCGTAAACGGGCAAGCTCATCGAAGAAGAAGGTGGTTCCCGCCAAGCGCTCTCGTCTTATTGCTGACTCGGACGACGAGTCAACAGATCTGGATGAAAGGACGCTAACTACTCTGGCCCGATCACGCAGTGCTGATCGTCGATTTCCGGCGGCGGCCCCGTCGGGCATAAATTCGCTGACCCGGTCCGTCGCTTTACTTGACTCCGACGGCGAGGACGAAGATGATCTGGAGGATAGGCAACCGGCTTCGGCTGCTCCTAGCATTTCCCCACCCACCAATACGACGCTGACCACCCGACCGCCCAACTTCACTGGCGTCTTTATTCCAGCGAGAAAGTGTTGGGTTTTGTCATTCGTTGTGTCCATGTGACTTTAGTGACTCCGATGTAAAAGTACTTAATAGTACTTAAGTAGTAATAGTAAAAGTAATAGTAATAGTAATACTAATAGTAAAGCAGAGTTACTTGTTATTACTATGCACTTCTACAGTTTATTCTGTATGCAGTGAAAGTATTAACCCCGTTACGGTCGGTGCCTGAATGGCCCCGGGGACTCAAGGTAAGGTGTGTTGCGCCCTGCGCTCCACCCGTGAGAATGTCAACTGACACCTCACCTTGCACGCCCTATTTTATATTATTTAGACATGAATATAATATGCATATACAAATATCTAAATATATATGTTGAAGTTGAAGTTGCCTTTAACTTCATAACCGTCCTGCGGTAGACGCCCTGCGTCTGGGTGCTCTGCATCCCAATAACTTCATAACCGCCCTGCGGTAGACGCCCTGCGTCTGGGTGCTCTGCATCCCAATAACTTCATAACCGCCCTGCGATAGACGCCCTGCGTCTAGATGCTCTGCGTCGTTATTTTCATATGTGTAACCGCCCTGCGTCTAGATGCCCTGCATCTGGTTGCCCTGCGTGTATAATGCATGAGAACTACCTTTGCATACATGTGAACGATCGATATACAAGATGGAGACAATATTGGGACCTGGATATGAAGTGTGGATATGGAACGTGAAAGTTATCAAAAAGCTGTTGTGATATATTAATGATTAAGAAAGAACCGAAACGGAAGCTGGCTATCACGACAAATCACGGACCATACTTCGCGCGCAGACGAGAAATCTTGAACGCCGGATGATCCATGGGGCTTGATCGGTATTGGTTCCTCCAGGGCTCTTGGCGATCGGCAAAGCTCAAGGCATCACGCAACGCGCCGATCGGAATCGGGTGCCCATAACCAGGATACCACTCCCCGCCGTCGGCCTTGATGCCTCGCGCTTCCGCCCGGCGAACAGGCAGATGCAGCACGGCAGGAAACAAGAAAACGTCTAAGTCGCACTCGCCGCGCTGAATTCCATCGACCACATGGTCGAAGATCACGGCCCATGCAGCCCCGGCTTTGCTGCGTCGGCGCTTGCGAGCATGATGATAATGCTCCAACTACGCGTCCTTACGTATCGCCGCCGTGATCGGGAAATGGTGGGTTGCCTCCCATATCGCTTTTATATGTTCTTGATAATACAGGGCCAGACGTCCCTGCAGATCAACAAACCAGGGGCGATTAGGAAATTCCAACCCGGGCATAGGCGTCATGAGGATATCCCAAGGCTCTGAATCGATCAGAAGCTCGATGGCCCCCTTGGTCAGCACACTCGGTTGCCATTGCGTGTCCTTGGGCGCCGGCGACCTAATTGGAAAAATCCATCCTGGCGGACGGGACCACAAGGGAGGGACGAGTTTGCGCCTTACCGAAAGAACCTGAGGCGTCAGATCCCATACCTGATCGGCACTCCAAGAGCGTCGAGTTGCCATGTGAGCAGGCGACGGTTTGCCGTGCATAATGACGTATAGATCCATGAACCGTGCAGTTGGATCATAGCTATAGTCGTCCTGCTCGATCGACGACTTTCTGTCAGATATCCGGATACCGGATAAGCGACCAAGTTGCAGGAAGGTTACAAACCTAAAAGAAAGTCACCCAAGACGCAGGGCGTCTACCGCAGGGCGGTTATGGAGGTGCGACGCAGGGCGTCTACCGTAGGACGGTTACCATATATGAGGAAGTTGCAGGGCAACCAGATGCAGGGCATCCAGACGCAGGGCGTCTACCGCAGTGCGGTTACCATATATGATGGGATATATATATATCCATTGACTCTGAACCAGCTCAACCACCTTGATCTCCACCTGTTTGACCATTACCTTTGGCTGATCTGTCACAATATGTCAACCCAGACTATTGAGACTCCTGGTTGCCTTCTTCGTGGGTTTGCATTACTCCAAATCGGTTTCGTCTCACCCGATCACGTTCAAACTCCCTTAGTAAAGCTCCACAGTTCAGATCCCGTTCATCTACCCACGCGGGATCGTCATAACCTTTCCACTGAACCAAGTAATCCCGATGGGTTCGACCAAATCGGGTCCTCTTGCCTGATCGGGTATCCAAAATCCTTTCCACTTCAAATTCATTCTGATCCAACGTTCTTTCCCAACTGTCCTCGGGCAAGAGAGCTTCGTCGAAGTCAAACCTTGGCTGAACATCAGATGACAACCTGGTTTTTGGGCGATCGGGGTATTCCCGGACCAGCTTCAGCTTCGACAAGTGGACGATCGGGAAAATTCCGTAATCGGTACCAGCAGTGATCAACCGGGCGGCATGATCACCGATCAATTCGGATATACGGAATGGTCCATGCCACAAGTGCGCTAACTTCCTGGCGTATCCTTCTTTCACGCGATCCAAGTAAAGCCAGACCCTTGATCCCGGTTCGATATTATGCGAATCGGCTTGATCATTATTCCGATCAGCTCTCTCTTGGATCGCCCTCCGCAGTCGTTCGTTCACTTGTTCCCGCGCATGTTGGTAATGGCGCTGGAGTCCCATACGCCATCGACGAGCTTCGCGATCTCGCCTCGGGTACATCCAGCAGGAATCACCGACTCAATGGTAGATCGGGGATCCCAACCATACGCCAAGTAGAACGGAGTATCTCCCCTGATCCGATCGAAAGAGGAGTTTAACACAAACACCAGCCTCTCTGCATACTCATCCCAGTCTTGTTGAGCAGAATCCGCGACATACATCTTGATAGCTCTGGTTAGCGTCTGTACCATGCGTTCGGCCTTACCGTTCGCTTGCGGACGGTAGGCCATGGTCGCGCTTTGTTTCTGACCAAGCATATGATTGAATGATCGGAAAACTTCGGCCATGAAACCTGGTTCCCGATCGTGCCTGATCACCTCACTTGCTCCAAACCACCTAAAGACATATTCTTCATAACTGCAAGTGACTTGTTGGACTGTTCGGGTAGATCCCGCTTTCGCGATCACCAATCCCGTGAACAGGTCAGTCCAGATCAGCAACTCTGTATTGCACTTGAACGATTTTGGCAAGGACGGTATGTGATCCATTGCTATCACTTGGAAAGGGTACGTCGCTTGTATATTTCCAGGCGATCTACCCCGGATGTTCGGCATACCCTTCCCGGTTTCGCAATCTGTGCATGTTCCGACAAACGTTTTGACACTTCGATATAAGCCTCTCCAGTGGAAATGTTTGCGAATCCTGTGGTATGTCCGACCTACGTCCTGGTGACCACCCTCTAAACTGACGTGATAATGGTGTAAGATATCAGCTTGTAAAGTCTCCGGGATCACGAGCCTTGCTGATCGGTCCAGATCTACATCGGCCTGATCAGCGTGAACATAGTAAAACAATAGATCATTTTCGTCGATCTCGTAGTTGGGCGCGATCTTAGCACAATCTTTTGCTTCACCCTGGCTCAACTTCTCCAGATCACCCTTCAGAAACGCTTTCAAATCAACGATCCATTTTTCCTCGTCTTGCGCCTTGAGAATTCTTTCGATCCGCATCTCCTGTACTATTTCTTCTGTTAGGCTTTCTCGAGAGAGTGGTCTGTTAGGTGGAGATCTGGTTCGCGATCTTGTCATGATCGAGATCTGGGCTGCTTCCTTTCCATCTTCCACACGAATCAGCTCAGGCAGCTTATTGATCTCCACCAGTTCTCCAGCAATGTTTGATCAGTAACTATTGATCCGGTCTGGTCACGCATGGCCATAGTGGCGAGGTGATCTGCACTCCGATTCCAATCACGTTTCACATGTAAAAGATCATGACTTGGCCATCCACGTAGAGTTTTCATAACACGATCGTTCAGCACTTTCAAACGCGGTGCTTTGCAATCGATTTCTCCAGTGATCTGCCGAATTACCAGGTTTGACTCTCCGCATAGGATTACTCTTCCGATCTTCTGCTCTTGCAAGAGATCCAAACCTAGCAGCAGACCACGATATTCGGCTTCATTTACCGTGATGCCCGGGGTATAGTCTGAACCAGCAGATATAACAGTCCATTCTGGCAATTTCCACAACAACGCGATATACGCCCCCACGCCTTTCTTCACACTCGCTGATCCGTCGAAACTTACAACGATCAGATTTTCATCCGAGCCGACGATCGGTGGGGGTATAATGATTGATTCTCGTGGTTGTTTCCGAGGAGCGACCTCGATCAGAGCTTCATCGACTTCTGATCGGGGTGTGATGCTGGCTGCTAGTGTTCCAAGAATTTCTTCTTCACCCTTGGTGCATTTGATGATCTCCAAGGTCCACTGAGATAACAGCGCTGCCCATCGCCCCAGTCTCCCGTCTAACCCATTCGCTGACAATAACCAAGCCAGACTAGATCGCCTGGACAATACCTTAATCGATCTAGTCACCAGCATAGAGTAACAAACATCCAATACACGTAATAATGCCAGCACTTCTTTATCCACAATACCGTAGTTGACTTCGTTCGGTTTTAATGTTCGGCTTGTGAACGTCACCGGGCAATAAATTCCGTCGTGATCTTGGACCAGTGCGGCCGATATTGCCCATTTACTGGCATATAGAATCACCACGGGAATCTTCTCCGGATCGAAATGTTTCAGTATCGGCGTCGAAATCATCTTCGCCTTCAACATACTGAAAGCTACCATAGCTCGCTTCATATGGCCCTCTGATCACTGATCGATCGAACTGTGCCAGTTCGATCGATCAGTGATCCAGTCTTGAGATTCGATTCAATAACTTTGGTCTCGCGATCAGTCTCACTTAGTGATTTCCTACTCGATCACGTTCTCGTAGCCCATGATAATCCACTTCATATAATATAGCGGCATAAATTGAGAAGTCTTCGATAAGCCGACTATAGTAATTCAGAGATCCGAAAAAGGACTGCATAGCCTTCAGTGATCGGGGAAAAGACATGTTGCTGAGAGCAGCCAAATCTTTCGGGTTTGCTTCCAAGCCTTGGATCGACACGTTATGGCCGAGGTAGGCGACCTTGGGTTGACCCCAGAAACTCTTGACCACACTGATCGATAAATTCCAGCGCTCGCAAGTGTCCAGGAGCCGTTCGACCTTGTCGCATAGCATATCCCATGATGTTGCTGTAACCAAGATGTCATCTATATATGATCGTCTTCCCAAAACTGATCGGCCCTGATCTTGGTCTGGCTCGCCCTCCGTAAACACATCATGTAGATCGGTGGCTTCTCGATCAGTACTGATCTGGAAATAACCGTAGAGAGCATTGTCGATCAGCCTTTGGTAGATCTGTGGGGCATTCTTTAATCCAAACGGCATCCGATTCCATTCGAAAAGTCCAAAAGGTGTAACGAAAGCCGAGATCTCTCGAGCGCGATCGGTCATCGAAACCACCCAGAAACCACTAGCCATATCCAACGAACAAAACCATAAAACTTTATCCAGATCTTCTAATAAGTCATTGATCAGGGGCATCGGGTAGACCATCAACTTCGTGAGGCGATTCACCATTCTGTAGTCGATACACAATCGAATATCAACCCCATTCTTCTTAATCACAATCACGATCGGTGATGCCCACTGCGATGTTGATGGTCGGATGATTTTTGTACTCAACAAGCCATTGATCAAATCGGATAACTTTTCCCGGTATTGAGGTGCAGCTTTGTGACAACGTTGAGCGATCGGTCTCGCATTTCCCACGTCTATATCACAGACAGCTCCGTAAGCGGCTGGGAGTAGGGCGATACCCTTCCCCATCAGTAAATGGCGCCTTTTCCAGATGATCTTCTTTAGCTGATCGATCTGCTCGGGAGTGTTCACTTCGGGATCACCGACCTGTAGATCTTCCATGGTGACTTCTGGCATATTGGGCGATACTTCCGGCAAAACGTCCATCTGCTTCTCGATACCTTCAATGTACTGATCACCACCTTCATGTATACACACTTGTTCATCTACCTGATCTACCTTTTCCGGATCAGCATCATCTTGAGTCGCCCCTTGTGAGTCATCCAACTGGTGATCTACCTCGGTTTCGCCTTCCTCCGTAACGACTCCAGCAGATTCGTCTTCCTTTTTCTCCTCAAGATCGTACTGAACTCCTCACCATCCTTCTCGCTTTCTGGGCCTACTGTTTTCGGTGAGCCGGGTCTGATAATACTCAAAACTTGTGGACCTTTTTTGACCCGGCTTTCGCCTGCCGCTTCGATCGACGGTCTCCTGATCAGCAGCTTAGTCGGAATAGCATATTCCGGCTTCTCAACCATAGGTGATGTATCTTCGTCTGCTAAGTCTTCGTCACTGATCAGGTCGGTGGTGGCTTGATAAGCCAGATTTTGCCATTCAATATATCTTCGTGATCCCACTGAGACATACCCAATCTGTCGAGGTACTTTCTCTTCGGGTAACCACATCCCTAGGATCATGTCTTCGTGAACGATTAGCAGCTGATCAAATATGTTTGTAATCCTGATGTAACTTGATCTGGCGATACCCTTGACGAACGTTGGTACCCATCGTTCACCAGGGGTTACCCACAATTTCTGTTGCCGATCGCTCGGCCGAATCATCACGTCGACTGATCGGGACACCTCGATATTCTCGTACTGACCCATTTTGAGCATCCGCACATGAGTACCATATAAAGGGCGTCAACCGGATAACTGAATCTGCACCTCATCCGGCAGAGTCAAGGTTCCATGAGACAGGTCGAGTCGCATACCGGCTGGTACCATGAAGTCCATTCCCAGTATCGCGTCTTGGCCGGCTAACCGGCCAACCCAAGCGTTAAAATAGTAGACCAGGGAGCCTGCCAAGGTGATTTTAACGCGTGATCGTCCTTCCGTCATGTACGAACTTTCGCTGATCCCAACACATTCTTTCTTCTGGGTACTGTCTATACGACATCCCACCTTACGAGCAAAGGCGGAGTCGATGATCGAGACTTCTGCCCCAGAGTCAAATAGAATAGTGGCCTTTTCGCTGTTAATCTTCCCATTAGCTTTTGCTTGTTTAAACCACTTGTCGGGAGAGTGATACTTCCAGTATCCTCGGGATTCGCCGGGTAGTAGATCCAGCTCCATGATCACGTCCGATCGGGAATATTCATCCACTCTGAGACTGTGAATCGGACATCGATCTTTGAATTAGAACATGTATTGTCGGTTATATCGTTTTCCTCAAACTTATCTCCGCTACCGACATATGCATAAATGCAGAACGTAGATCGCTCGGCTCGAACCAGATTCCAACCTGGCGAGCGATCTAGTTTAACATTTTCTCGACATCTGGTGGGAGCATGCCGGCATGTTTAGTCGGCACATACCACTTGCGCATCAAATTGAAAATTTCTTCAATAGGGCAGGCACCGGCGTCGTGAACCTTCCCACAGGTTTTGCATACGAAAAAACACTGATCAGAAGGGTGACCTTTACGATCACATTTTCCACACGTAATTCTTTTCTAGCAATGACGATCTCCATGTCTGGTCGACCCACAATGCACGCATTTCTTGCGAGATCGGTCCAGATCGGGTTGAACCCCACCAGGTTTTCGTCCATCCATGCCATTAATCGATAATCTCGAGCGATATACTGGCTCCGTCGTAAAGACATGACGATACTGTTCCTCGTCCGAGCTTAAACTTGATTGGCCACTTTCCTCTTCCGAACTGGAGCTGTCTGATTCCTTCGTGATCATCCGAATCGCTCTAGCTGGTCGTGCCACTGGTATCTTGCCCTGGTCCGGATGTGGTTTCGACCGATATCGGTTCGATCCTACCTCGACCTTGGGTTGTCGACTTTTGGCCCGCTGTAATGTTCTCAGAGTTAGTTCCAATTGCTCCGAATCGCTTATGCGGAGCAGGGTTAGCTGCTCGGCCAAATCACGATTATCCAAAGTGCCAATAAGGTGTTCGACATGCTCGCGAGCCATATCCGGGTGTCGTGTGTCCTTGATCGGCATTTTCGCGCGTAGACCAGCAACATTCAGCCGATGTAAGTATTCAATCGGTGTTTCATCGGATCTTTTCTTCATGTGGTAATACTGTCTCGCGACAGATACCCCTGAGTTGCAGTATTGCCCTTCAAATTCTTCACACAATTGAGGCCACTTCAAAAGCACTTCTCGGCTCAGCTGCTTAAGCCAGTTCTTGGCCGGACCTTTCATTAGATCAGCGAAAATCAGACATCTTTCACCTTCCGGCGTCTTGTCTCCCAAAAAGGCTGATTTAGTCCGACACAACCAAGCTCTAGCCTGATCATCATCCATATCTTTGTCGGTGAAATCCTTTAATTCCGAGATCGCTGACATTCGCACTCGAGTGATCGTTCCGGAATCACTGTCGAATGCCTGCGCGGAGGCCATATTTTCCCTACGAGACATCTCCATATCCAAATCATCCGGATCAAAGTGTTGACTGATCTCTCCATCTGATTTCAATATCCACATCACTACGTGGAGGTGATTAATGGAATCGGTCTTGGTGACCGACCTGGCATATTGATCGAGAAATTCCGGCTGACCAAACTGATTCCATATCCACGTCCACAGGTTTCTTGGCCGGTTTCTCAGTGGATTGATTCATGTTTGGTGTCGATCGCCATGGTTGTCCTTGCCCAGGTGTGTACTGAGATAATCCGTATTGTTCACCCGCAAATCGATTCATCATGGTCGCGAACATGGTTCTCGTTTGCTCTGGGACCTCCGGTATGTTGGTAGGGTTACTGTTGGAAGTCGGATCGTTCTGTGCAACCTCTTGAGCATCTTCAAAACTATCATCTGATCCGACTCGACCAGGTTCGGGCTTCCTTTTCCTGCTCTGCGACTCGATCTTGGGGTCAATCTGCTTGATCCCTTTCGGGCCCAACGTCATACGTGTTATTCCAACCGAGGAGTCGGTGAAGTCCGCTCCAGATTGTGATGACGATTGATATGTTGACTCAATATCCATAGGATATTCAACCAACTGCGATCGGTGTGAAGGGTCAGTGAGCGGCGACTGGATCACGGGGCTCGCCCCGAGTAGCGAGGCAAGGTGATCATACAGAGTTGGCATAGCTTCTCTGATCATCCCTTGGTCTAGATCGAACAGCATATTCGCGTCGAATGCACGAGTAGTGAAACCGACTTCGTCGATCTGCGCCAAGAGGTTCCTGATCAGGTCAAGTTGACTGCATGTGATAACCGGCCTGGTCACTCGACCTTCAAGCTTCCCGATGATCTTGGGTTTTATGATCTTCATCACTCGGTTGTAGCTAGGAACTTGTGAAACTCCCGAAGGTAAAACAACCGCTCTACATCCTGAACCGTAGTCTTCTCAGCTGGTTCGGTCTTCTCTTCGTCTTGTTCGAAGATCTTCGGTTTTGGTTTCACATATTTTTTAGGTGGATCACATTGATCCGCCCCCATGTTTTTTCTTTCTTTTTCCATTTTCTTCTTATACATAGGATCGAGGTTAGCACCTCGATCCTTTCCCGGGTTATAGTTAATTTTACTATAACCCAGATCGGCCCCGATCGGGGCCATGTGGGGAGTTGTTTCAGCTTTAATTTCGACCTGGCACTCTACCGGACCAGGTCGACCATCGCTTCCTTTAGGGTTGGGCAGCATCGGAGGCGATACGCCTTCCTAAATACACCCGAAAAAGTTTCCTCCACTTTGATTTTCACATCTTTTTCATCATCAAAGGAATCACGGTGATATCCCTGGTTCGAATCCGGGCACGCGCACCATTGTGGTGGAGCCGATTTCCAAATCCATGACGGAAGGCTTGGGTGGAATCCGGATACCCACTGACCCGGACGACCAACTATCGGAGGGGGTACTCCGTTGATCCTGACCGCCATCAGAATCAGATGAATAACCATTATGGTGACTGATCTGATCTTCCCGGTCATCTGACCGGTCGTCATGTGCGATAGGATCCATATTCAACTTCATCTCACCTTGTGTACCCGTTGATCGAGGTGGTTACACTCACTCAGGTGGACTCAGTGACGAAACGATGATCTTGATCAGGTTGGAGGGGATGACCTTTTCGAGACGGGGGTGTCCTCGGGTGGAAATCTTCACCGGAGAACGGGTTGGGGTCGATACTTAATCCGTATCTAGGCACTGATGGGGAAAGTTCGTCCGATCATGCCAGCCAATGTGAGAGAGTGATAACAAGAAACCAAGAAAACGCGATCAAACCACGATCTTCCACAGTAATCCACAGACGTTATCTCCACAAAACCTTTTCCAATATCAATAACGTGTTCCAAACACGTGCGCGTGGGCGGTGAGGCTTGATCACCTAAACAAACCCGTCGGGGGTCTTCCGGTAAGCCAAAATGCGTCTAAGCGCGTCTTAACCGGGAATTAAGTTGAGCAAGAGGGGACTAGTTAACCCTGTGCTCCCAATGACCGCGACACGTGGCGGAGCGACTCTTTGCTTAGGGGGAAAATCAAAACCCGTTATTATATATGCAATGTCCTATACCTAGTGTACCATACACCAACTCATGTGCCTGATTTATACTTCGACCCTGTTCACTTCGTCGCACGGTTGCATAGTACCACCTTACCCATCTTTGCTGCACCTTCAAACTGATCTGTACCACTTCTGCCCTGATCACGGTCGAACTTCTATGGCGATCTTCAACATCCAGATCTCTCGATAAACCGCTTGGAAAACACTTGAGATCTGCCCCTCGGACACCGTTCATTTCATATCCAACCCGGCTTAACTGAGAACTTCATCTACCTTCGCATCTGGACGCCGGTTTGGGGATGATCAGCCCGATCATGATCGGCATAGCGATCAGCCGAGTGATCGGGTAGTGATCAGGGCGATCAGCCCTAGATCACTTCGAAACTCTCTGGGTCACCATCACAACGACTTTGTTTGCCCACTCGGCCATATTCTTGACCTCCATCCCCTGTCGGGGTAACCAGATCGCAGCGATTTCAGCCGATCGGGCTTGATCGGGCCTTCTTACATCATCCCTGGACAGATCCATCGGCCATCATCACTTGCCTTGACTTGACATTACTCGCACGGCTCGCCATTCCACATGCCCCATTCCATTCCATATCTGGTCCACCTCATTCTCAACATTTTTCAGATCGCTTTACCACAGCACCGTCCTGCCACTTGTGAATACACCCGGCAGCTACCAGCCTGCGTCCTATGGTGACCGATCCGGGCAGCTAGCTAGGACCAACATTTCTACCAATCAGGTGAATGCATTCACTTCTCATTAGCTTGTTAATTTTTGGACCACTTCACCCCAAAAGTTCTGTATCAAGGTAGCAACAGATGAAGTTGTGGATATTTGTTCACAACTATCCACATTGCAATCACATGACATTGGGAACGAGTGCATTCCCGAAGGACAAACCAAAGTTCAACGCGTTGAAGCGCAGATTTTCATGCAAGCTCCCTCAAGACAAAGGAATTCGATATGAGATTGACCTCGTGCCATCGTGCCAGGCGCGAAGTACTGTGTCACGCGACAATGTCCGTTACCACGTGAGCAGGTAAAAGCAATCGACGAGTTATTTGAACTCGTCGTAAGACGGGACATGTTCGGGATTCTACCTCACCGCACTCCAGTCCCACCTTCTATGTGAAGAGGTCCATAGGAGGGTGGCGGATCGTTCGTGCTTATATCAAGCTGAACGGTACCGGCACAATTGCTGAAACCACGTTAAGATGTCATCATAGATGGCATGAGCGGGAGCACCGTCTTCAGTGCTCTCCATTTAAGAGGGATTTACCAAATTCTTATGCGTGAGAAGGATGTCCCTCTCACGGCAGTGAGTACCGCAAGCGGTAGTGTATAGTGATGCCACGAGGGCTAAAGAATGCCCTTGCAACATTCAGTTGATGCGTCAGCGCCTATATTGCATCCGGTGCGTGAGTGTGCACTAAGTTACTTCTACGATGTGTTCATCCATAGCAAGGGTGAGCACGGTATATGAGCATAGGAGCATCTACGCCAAGTGTTGGAGCTTATGCGTAAGCACTAGCTCTATGCAAGCTTGAATGAATGCACCTGGGATACCCGTTCTCGGCTGCTTTGTAGGCAAGAATCAGGGTGCGCCCTGATCCTGAAAAGATCAGAGTGGCAGGTGCCAAACCTCATCAAGGAATTTCGTAAGTTCCTTGGTCTTGCAACATACTTGCATAAATACTCATGTAACTTATGCTGACCTCTTTCTCAATTACATAAGAAAGATGTTGAATGGCATTGGGACACCCAATGCTAGGAAGCTTTTTTAACGCAGTCCAGCTTCGCTCGACCGAGGCGTCTTTATTGGCTATAGCTGATAACGAACGACCGTTTCACATCGTATACGATGCGAGTGAGTGCGCTATCGGCTGCGCTTTAATGCAGCGCGACCATGATGGTCATGATCGCGTTATATTTTACCCATCACGCCAGTTGCCCCTGACTGTTTGCACATGATTTCTATTATTTACTCTACATCCGCACAAGGCGCAATAGGCATTTGCACTATTCTAACAGTCATCATCCGGATTGTTGCCACGTTGTGGGATTATAGATGTACCACATTTAGGGGAAACTCTACGGAAAATTTAACCCGCGCCCATTTCCGCACCCATCGATAGTTTGACCTTATTTTTTTTTTATTTATTTAATAGCGTGGACAAATAATCTGAAGCACAAAACTACATCGTGAAAGTCGATGCATTTATTGAATTTGCACCCTTTTGATGAACCATGAAAATGGATGAAATTTGTGCGAGACCGTCATAGTGCATATTTTGTATAGTCTAATATAGGTTAAGAGTAATTTCGATAGGACAACTTTTAATACTATAAAATATATATCACTTTTACTTTTACGCCTAAAAAACACTTCGGATAGGAGTCAGCGCCGTCGTACTAACAGACGACAGGCACTGCACTCCCGGGGAAACGCATCTAGTCAATTGAACGCTAGCACGTGTGTATTTGAAGTGGGTTACGCTTTACTGTGAATTAATTACTTTTCGTACCTGGAGATTTGGTGTTTGGTTTCTAGCAGGATCAAGCATTTACGTTACGTTTTCTTGTGGATTATTGCGCAGGTTTACGCTTTTTCAGTGGAATCTCGTATTTTACAACAGGTTATGAGCCCAAATCTAAACGGGCTCTCAAGTTCGATTAAAACTACTGTTTCAAGTTAATTAATTTGGTGAAAGTACCTTGCCAGAAGGGAAATTGTGTCTGGTTTAATTGTGATTGGAGTTTTTAAAGATTGACTCTCGATTGTATTCCAAGGCAACTATGGCTAGTGATGGAGAAGCTAGAATGGCGGAAGCACTCACTGCAGTGATGGAGTGCATACAGAAGTTAGAAAACAAAGTTGACAAGCTTGAAAACGAACAAGCTCGTGCCCGAGACCTGGGGCAGTCTAACTCCTCGAACGAGTTCAGAGACAGCCTCAGGAATCATGGACCCTTCGGCGGTCGCATGACCATCGATGATCTCAACAAAGATGAGGGAATCGGACAAGGCGTGCCTGGAAACAATGCCATGGGGCAGGCAGGAGGGATGCCTGGTGGAAATGTGAACGTACCACAAGCTGGTGTGCCTTTTGGGGTAAAGTTAACCAAGCTCACGATTCAGAATTTCACGGGACTGGAGGTCTATAAGGGTCTAGGAGCAGGTTCTAAGCACTGGGCTTACCTGTTCCTAGAAGCCCTGGAAGTGGCCCAATTAACTTCCGGTTTCCAGTGGAATGAACCTCTCAAAGTAAACAAATTGGGGGAACATCTTGAGGGCATGGCCTTAAGATATTTCCAGACAAATATCGGTGCTTGGTGGGCGGTATCTCCGTCTTTGGTGACTGTGTTGGAGCACATGAATAATGCATTCAAAGTGCATATTTCCCACCACCAAGCATCTGCAATGTTCGCAGCAGAGAAAGACCCTAAACGGTCCTGGACTGAACACCTACTGTATCTGGTAGCTCTGACGCGTGAGAGCGAGCTACCAGATAAATTGATTGTGGAAAATATTGTAAAGTTTGCAGCACCGAATTTGAAGGTCGCACTCATGGTCAGATATAATCCCATGAGGCAAGACCACGTGCAACACGCTCAAGAATTGGTGGCATGGGCCCAAGAACTTGAGGACGACGAGCGGAAGGCAAGACGTCCGCCAAGAATTGTTGCGAATGCTGTAAACGACGTGAAATCCGAAAGGGTCTGCTATGGATGTGGCGAAACGGGGCATATCCATCGAAATTGCCCCAGACCGCAATGAAAATACGATCCTAAGAAGACAAGCAAGAAGGGACGCTCAGACACATTGTCTGAACGTCGCTTCGTGCTAGCCACGACTGAAAATTCAGGTGAAAATTCTGAAATCCCTGAAACAAATGACGAATTCTGGATCCTGGACAGTGGTGCGAGCCGACATTTAATCGGTGACCCAGGTCTTTTGGAGGATGCAAGGGAGTGTGGTAGTGAAGATGCACTAACACTCCCCGACGGCGGGAAACTAATTGTCACGCAAGTTGGAAAGGCGACGGTGAAAAGTGACGAGTGGCCTAGCACAGAAATTGTGTTAAGCAAAGTCTACTATGCACCTAAATTAGCCAAGAATCTGATATCGTTGGGCTGTTTGAAACAAAAAGGGTGTCACATAGATGACAAGGATGATGGCATGGAGATAAGGTTTGGTAATAAATCACTTTTTCGTGTGGAACTTTGTGGTTCAATTTTCGTGGCAAAAGTTTACTCAAGCACTGTGAACGCTTTCCGAAAGGAGTTTATCGATGTGGTAATGAGCGTGCAAAATGAAGGGGCCGAAAACGTTGTGCAGGAAGGAAGTCTATATCATCTTGCCTATGACACGATAGAGCGTATGGCAAAAGACCCACGGTCAGGAATTGTCCTAACTAACCACAGAAGACCAAACTGTCTGACGTGCGCCGAAGGAAAAGGGTCTCGGTCGAAGCAACCGAAGCGGGACTCATGTGAAAACGCGCCAATTGATCGGATCGGTGGAGTTATCTGTAGCGATCTGAAAGGTCCGATAACTCCACGCGACAGAAAAGGAAATCGCTTTTTAGTGGTCTTTGTCGACCATTTCTCCAATTATGTGCGCGTATTTGCCGCCCCCACAAAGGACAGGGCGGCGAAAATGTTCGAACATTTTCTTGTATGGTTCGAAGGAGAATTTCATTGCAGAATTCACGTACTGCGTACTGATGGTGGCGGTGAATTTAAAACGCTGGACCTATTTTGTAAAAGGACGGGTGTACGAAGGCAGGTGACTGAAGCCGCAACACCAGCCTCAAACGGGAAGGCTGAGCGGATGAACCGGACCATTTTTAACATGGTCCGGTGTATGATTTTCGGGTCGGGCGTGCCACTAATGTATTGGACGGAAGCGGCTAAGTATGCGACGTACATACTCAACCGCAGTCCGACCAGGGCTAACCCAGGCAGGGCGCCACCTATACAGGTGTTAACGAAAAAACAAGTGAATGTCAGTGACATTGTGGTTTTTGGATCCCCATGCATGGTTTGGAGGGATCCAAAAAATAAATTACTGGGCAAACATGCGGAGCGTGCCCTTATCCTCGGAAAAAATGATCAAACGAAGGGGTACAAGGTCCTCTTGCTGAAAGATCGGGTGGTGACAACCACCCGACACGTTACAAACATTGAGACTCTCGATGAGAAGTCTAATAATCAGATTGCCAGAAATTTGGAAACGGATGAAGTCACAAATGAGGAAATGAACGAAGGCCAAGCTGCTGAGTCGGTTTCAGTCAACCTGTCAGCCAAGAAGAAAAAGGGAGACGCTAAACAATGTGAAAACAAGTCTAAGGCCCGGAAATCGGCCAGAAGCGTGAAGAAAACCGCAAAGGCTGCCGCTGCGGAAGAAGAGAAAAGGTTGAAAAACGTCAAGAAGTTAAAGAAAAAGAGGTTGCCATTGGAAGGAGTTTCGGAGCGTACATCGACTCAAGATGGAATTCAAACAGAAACTGAAAGCGCTACCGCGGCGCCGGATGAAAATGCATTGTTTGCCTTTGCTGTCACGAGTACGAAAAGTGAAACGAGTGGAAATTTCGCAGCCACACCCGACCCAAAGACTTTTCAGGAAGCACATGCTTCGAAACAGTCTGAAAAGTGGGCGGAGGCAGAACGGGCAGAGCTACAAGCACTGACCGATCTTGGCACGTGGAGTCTGATGAAAAGGGTGGAGGGTAAAAACCCTCTACCAACGAAATGGGTCTATAAGACCAAACTTAAGTCTGACGGGACGGTGGAGCGCTACAAAGCTCGGTTGGTTGCGCGAGGCGACAAACAAGTGCTTGGTGAGGATTACCTGTTCACCTTCTCAACGGTGATGGAGTTGAATAACATGAAGGTAATCCTTATCATGTCATTGGTGTGGAAGGTGCCTGCCAGACACGGGGATGTACCAAGTGCATACCCCAAAGCAGGCACCGAAACTGGATATGAAATACATTTACGAATTCCTCAAGGAATGGAAGTTTCGGAAGAAAATTTGAAAGTTTTCGGAGTGGATACACAGAAAGACTTGGCGCTAAAATTAAAGAAGAACCTATACGGCCTAAAATAGGCTGGTAGACTGTGGTATGAACACTTACGAGAAACTATGGTTAAGCTTGGTTTCGTGCAGTGTTTGACCGACACGTGTATTTTAATGCGGGTCTCTGACGATGGCAAAACACTGGCTGGTGTGTACGTTGACGATTTACTCGTCACGGCGACCTGCGAAGATCTGATTGAAATTTTTTTGGCGAAATGAAAACTCTGGAATTAAAAAACCTTGGAAATGTGGAGAAATTTTTGGGAATACGCGTGGGGGGTGGTCCGAGCATCGGTTACACCGTTGACCAAGAGGTCACAATCGACGAAATGTTGCAGAAGCACGGCCTGCAAGAAGCGAACACAGTACGGACCCCAATTGCAGAAGCAGATATGGACGAAAATTTGGATGAATTGTTACCTGTGAAGGCAGGTGGAGATCTGCCCTGCATAAAAAATTTTCAGTCATTGGTCGGCAGTTTATTGTGGATATCCCGGTGCACACGACCGGACATTTCTTTCGCAGTGCACAGTGCTACTCGACGTACGCACGCCCCGACACTGGTGGATTATAAAATTGCGAAAATAATTGCAAGGTACCTAAAGGGTACAAAAGATTTGAAATTACACCTGAGTCACGACAGTGGAAATCATCTACCGTTGCGCATTGTCGGCTATAGCGATGCTGATTTCGCAGCCGACAAGGTGGATCGGAAGAGTGTCAGTGCAAGTGTGGTTTTCGTGAACGGAATAATTGCTGGCTGAAAGTGCAAGAAACAAAGCACTGTTGCATTATCTACAGCTGAAGCAGAATTTGTGGCCGCAGCGGAAGGTGGAAAAGAAGTGCTGGGTCTACGAGAAATTTTCGAGGAGATCGGTGTGCGTGCGAAAACACCGATCGTCCTAAAAATCGACAACATGGCTGCCATAAAGCAACTACAAAATGAAGTGAGTGCTGCAAGCACCAAACATGTCGACGTTAAACTCAAGGTTTTAAAGGATTACGTTCAAAAGGGAAGAGTACACCCTGAACATGTTGGAACCGTGGATATGATTGCGGACTTTTTGACAAAGAATCTTGCTGCACCTCGAATTGACGAGCTAAGAGGACAGATTGGTTTGAAGTAATTTTCGAATGAAGATGAACATGGATATATTTTCGATTTACATATGGTTTTCTGATGGTTGCATTGGAAGACTGTTCAACACATGCAGCGATGGCGGTAACGGAAGGAGTGTTGAATTTGCACCCTTTTGATGAACCATGAAAATGGATGAAATTTGTGCGAGACCGCCATAGTGCATATTTTGTATAGTCTAATATAGGTTAAGAGTAATTTCGATAGGACGACTTTTAATACTATAAAATATATATCACTTTTACTTTTACGCCTAAAAAATACTTCGGATAGGAGTCAGCGCCGTCGTACTAACAGACGACAGGCAGTGCACTCCCGGGGAAACGCATCTAGTCAAGTGAACGCTAGCACGTGTGTATTTGAAGTGGATTACGCTTTACTGTGAATTAATTACTTTTCGTACCTGGAGATTTGGTGTTTGGTTTCTAGCAGGAACAAGCATTTACGTTACGTTTTGTTGTGGATTATTGCGCAGGTTTACGCTTTTTCAGTGGAATCTCGTAATTTACAACAGTAGGGACTCCAGAGTCTAGTCTTAGTAATTACTAAGCTTCGCGGTTGTTTGTCGCTACCGATGGTAGAATACAACTACTTTCCACTCTACGTTTGTATTTTTATGTCTATATATATCGTCACGTTTTAAATCGAGCTCGAATAGAACCTCGTGTAGTAGCTGTGAAAAGAGAGATTGCACACTTCACATGGTAGTGACATATACGGCACTTTGTCAGATCCCCCTCTTGCGGTTCATGGTTGTCTTTCAACTCGTACAAATACATGATGCTGCGACAGACGACTCGAAAAGACGACACGCATTGGGAGTGTGCTTGAACGTAAAAGTCATTGGATTTCGTCGTAGGCCTTCGATTTGATTGTTGCATTTGTGATGAACCCATCTTTGCTCCTGTCGTCATCACGATATGTCTACAACAAACAGAAAAAACACACGAGCACGAATATGAACAACAATTCCAACCAGTGTCGCCTCTAAACGATTTTTTGAACCTATCGTTCATTCAAGCCAATCTCGATCTTCTTTGTCATTGCTTCTTATTTCGAATTCAAACTCTGCTCTTTTCCACTTTGGTCTCTCACATCGCAGGACAAAGGATGACTCACTGGACTATAAGCGTCCCTTTCATTGGCATCAACGATCTCAAACGAAGCAGCTTTTTCCTCGCAATACGAAAGGACGGCCAGCGACAGTGACGCAAAAATTCAGTACTCCCCAGTTCAAATTTGAAACCAGCGCTTCAACTGCATCGTTTGCGCTTCGTGAGCTTTATTCCACTCATACTTGCGACCAAAACCTCTCCGGGGTTTTCGTAGTCTTGCAAGCAGCGTCTCGGACACTTTGCAACTGCATTTCGACTTGTTCTAGAGCTTATCTCGACTTTGTCAACGACGTCACGAATGGTGCCTTGCTCCCAGTCTTGGAGTCCAAGTTGGACTGTACCAGATCACACCAGTCGTCCACCACAGCGCTTAACGAGACAAATTTAGAGACAAAACGATCCTTGCGTAAGAGGAAACGCTAGTAATGTCCGCCCACAGCTACCGATATCAGGGTTGGTTTTGGTTTTTGGTTTTTAAGGCTTCAGAATAAGGGGAAACTCCAACGCCCGTGCCCATTTTCTGGTCCCAGCGCTGGAAGCGGTGGATTGTGCTACTTATTCGCCGACTTGTCAGATAGACTTTTGATATATGTGCCCGTGAGAACCACTATCAATGAATTGGGGGCGCAATTTCACCTTAAATATCTGCGCCTTTAAAACGACGTCCGCGTTGTGGTATGCCAACTTCCACAATAAATTGCAATATTTTCTAGATCGTTGTTTTCTTGCATGTGTTGCACGATTGAAACTCGGACTCGGGCAAAGTTGAAGCAATATGGCTACACTTTGGTCTGAAAGCAGTTCGACCAAGTAGTGCGATAATTAAACAAGATAACTCGTTCAATGTAGAGAGTTTATTGAGAAGTGATTATGCCTAAACTATTATATGCATAGGTTTTTTATTCATCTGTTATTTGTAGGAAAGTGTAGATAGCCACGTAGTTGCCTGTAGCTCACCGTAACGATAATAAACACCGGTTAGTGCGTTTATAATCCTTCTTGTCACGATGTGCACCCCTATCGGTCAGTATAGGGTGTCTGTGTATGGTATGCGTGTCTTCTTCACTCGAAACGTCCGGCGTGTCAGTGTCGGACGCGGGGAAGTGCTCAGGACGTAGATGCTAGACGTGCTGTTTACTCGAAAAAAATGAAAGTTATATTTATGTAAATTTTAAGTACAGTTTTAGCTAAAATTCCACTTAACCTAAAATTCACAATATGCATAGAGAAACCACAGATAATCTCGATAGCAGGAATTTAAACGCCAGTTTTCACTTCATGTAACATCATCCAAAATTCCAAACACTCCTTCCGAGAGTACCGGGGCTTCGTGTGCAGTTCCATATCAACGAAAAACATAGGAACCATAGGTTCATCGATAGCGCATCATCGCCATAATCGTAATGAACCATCATTTTAAATCCAATTTGTTCACATAGTTCTTGAATTCTTGGCGCATCTAAAGTTTTCGTGGAGTGGATCAGCCACCATACTCGCGCCTGACACCATGCTCAGCTCCACCAATCCACGTTTTCGTAAAGTCCTTTAATAATTTCAGTTTTACGTCGATATGTTTAGCACTTGGCGCGCTCGCTTCATTCTTGAGCTGCTTGATCGCGCTTGATTATCAATTTTTCAGCACTATAGGTGTCTTCGTCTTCACACCCAATTCCTCGAAAAGGCTCCTTCAAACCAAGTGGTTCCTTTCCACCTGCAGCGGCCGCAACAAATTCCGCCTCCGCAGTCGACAGAGCGACAGATCCCTGTTTTTTACAGCTCCATCCCGCAATAACTCCACATACAAAAATCACATTCGCACTGATGCTCTTCCTATCCACACGATCAGCGGCATAGTCAGCATCGCTGTAGCTAACAATTCGTAAGGGTAGTTTCACTTCGCCATCTCCACGTAAATGCAATTTCAAAATCTTGCTGCCCTTCAAGTATCTGGCAATTCGTTTCGCAATTTTAAAATCGTTTAGACTTGGTGCGTGCGTGTGCCTCGTTGCACGGTGCACAGCAAACGATATATCCGGTCGAGAAATTCGTGAAATCCATAGCAAACTCCCCGCAAGAGACTGAAAATCCTTCACCGTAGGTCCTTTTCCACGAGAGTCAATTGGCAACAACAATTCTTCTGAGTCTTCTAAGTCCGATATAGGCGTTCTCACCACATTTGCCTCCTTTAATCCATGTTTATCGAGCATCTCCATTATAAAGCTCTCTTGGTCAATGGTGTATCCATTCGTAGGATCACCTAAAATTCGCATTCCGAGGAATTTTTCCACGTTGCCCAAGTCTTTCAATTCCAAAACTTGCATTTTCTCAAAGAAATCATCCACTAAATGTGTCTCCGTAGCTGTCACCAATAAGTCATCAACATATACGCCAACCACGATCGTGCCTCTTCCGTCAATCCTCACAAAAATGCAGGTGTCCGTCAAACACTGAGAGAAATCTATTTTTACCAAAGTGTCACACAATAAGTCGTACCATAGTCGTCCTGCCTGCTTGAGGCCGTAAAGATTCCGTTTTAGCTTGAGCATTAGCTCCTTCGTATTCGTAACTCCTAGCTTTTCCAATGTGTCGCTCGAAATCTCCATACCTTGGGGTACTTGTAAGTAAATGTCATAGTTTTTTTCAGTGCTTGCTTTCGGCTAAGCACTCGGGACATCTCCATGCCTCACTGGCACATTCCACACAATCGACAATATCAAAATAGTTTTCATATTGTTTATCTCCATAACCGTCGAGAAAGTAAAGAAATAATTTTCGCCATACACCTGTTTATCACCACGAGCCACTAGACGAGCCTTGTATCTCTCCACAGTGCCGTCATTCTTGAGTTTCGTTTTATAAACCCACTTGGTAGGTAGCGTCTTTACCCCATCTTTTCGCTTCATTTTTTCCCACGTTTCTAAATCTTCCAGGGCTTTTAGTTCTGCCCTCTCAGCGACTGCCCATTTCTCTGATTGGCTCCCCCTATGAGCTTCGAAATAATTTTTGGGGTCCGGCGTTCCGGTAATCTTTCCACTGTCCGGATTGTCAACATTGCACACTGCAAAAGCAAAAAACGAATTTCCTTCGTTCACTCCATCTTGTCCTTCATCATTCGAAACTTCATCTCCAACTTCTTTGCGCTGTCTTTCATCTTCTTCATATTCGATCAGTCTCTAGGTTTTCTTCATTTTCTCGCCGATTTTCTTGGCTGTAACTCCTGTCTTGGTTTCTTCTCGCGACCCTAAGTTGTTTTCTCCTTCGGAAGTGAATTTTCTCCATTATTGTCGTGACTAGACCAAGGGCTACAAGTGTTTGCTTTTAAAAGACAGGGTCGTAACGACCACGAGACATGTTATCACGTGAAACTTTGGGCGAAAAGGAGAATGAAAAGTTGTTACGTTATGGTTAATGATGAAGTGGAGATTCATTTTTTACAAGTATCAAAGCTTTTTCTGCATTTCTTCCAAGTGACTTGTTCCTAGCATCACGCCAAACCATGCACGGCGATCCGAAGATTACTATGTCGGATATATTTGCCTTTTTCTTCATAAAAACTTTGATCGGGGACAACTTTCGCACATTCGCTCGCGTTGGGCTGCGATTCAAGATGTAACTAGCGTATTCCGCCGCTTCAGACCAAAATGTAAGCGGGACACCAGATCCAAAGATCATACAACGAATCATGTTAAAAATCGTCCTGTTCATACGCTCTGCTTTACCATTTGAAGCAGGGTTTCCTGATTCCGTGATCTGTCTTCTAACCCCAGTCTTCTTACAGAATAAATCCACATTCCTGTATTCTCCACCTCCATCGGTACGTAATACGTGTATTCGGCAGTTAAACTCATTCTCAAACCACGACAAAATGCTCAAACTTCTTTGCAGCTTGATCCTTCGACTTCGCAGGAAAAACGCGAACGTAATTAGAAAAATGATCAACGAAAACGACCAAGTACTTGTTTCCGCGTCGATCTCTGGGGGTGATCGGCCCCTTCAAGTCACTACAGATGACGCCACCGATTCTATCGATCGGCGCGTTCTGTCCGCTATCTTGCTTGGGTTGTTTCGTGCGCGTTCCCTTGCCTTCAGCGCAGGTCAGACAGTTTGGTCTGCGCCTGTCGGTCAACTTTATGCCTGATGCCGGGTCATTCGCTAGTCGTTCCACGGTATCGTAAGATAAATGTCCCAAACGTAAGTGAAAATGATGTAATGACCCTTCTTGTGGGTCATCACGTTCATCACTCTCCGTAGTCGTCATAATCATGTTCGAAAAACTTTCACACACACTTAATTCCTTCATCAAACTTAGTTTCGCCGTAAATACGCACCCAGTGACTTCAACATCGAACAGTACACTGTTTCCGTGCATCATTTTCATCGTTATTCTGGTATCCTTTAGCGTGTATCCCTTTTCCTTTAGCGTGCATCCCTTTTTCTTGGTTGCCAAGCGAAATCAAATTATTTGCCAATTTGGCGCGTAATATGCTTCCGTAAGCAATATTTTCGCAAACTTGCTTTTTAATCGCACTTTTCCAACCTTGGTTACTCTTAACTTCGCTCCATCAGGTAACAGTAAGTCCTCGTTTTCTCCACAGTCCACTGCGTCTTCGAGAAAATCTTCACTTGATACGAGATGACGACTTGCACCGCTGTCAATTATCCACAATTCTTTGTCATCCAGTACGTCTTTTTTGGATGTTTTTTGTGGTCTCCTTCCATTCTCAATTGTAGACAACACAAAATTTATTTTTCCATTTTCATCCGCCCTTGGCCTTGGTTTACGCTCGAAATTTTTGCTCTGTGTCTTGCGGTTCCCTTTTCGGCAATACTTTTGGTGTGTCCTTCCATTCCACACGAGAAACACGTTCGTTTCTTTCTCCGCTCATCAACAAAATTTACCACACTTCTGGCTTGTTTCTTCACCTTCACTGCATCGTTTTCTAATTCCTGTGCCCACGCAATGAGTTCTTGTGCATGCAATATGTAGTCCATACGTTGTGGGTTGTATCGAATCATCAGACCCATCATCAGATCGGGAGCTGCATACTTCACAATGTTTTCAACGATAAGTCGTTCGTGCGATCCGCTTTCGCGTGCCAATGCCACTAGGTATAAGCAATGCTGGGTCCATGACCTCCGAGCATCCTTTTCCTGCGCGAAAAGTACAGCAGCTTGTTGATGTGTAATATTCACTTTAAATGCGTGATAAAGTTGATCCAAAACAAAGTAAAGCTCCTGCGATATTTGCCACCATGTCATTATATTTGCTTGAAAATAAATGTTCACTTAATTTGTTAACTTTGAGACGCTCTGTCCACACAAATCCAGACGAAAGTTGTGCCACATCCACTGCTTCAATAAACAGGTAGGCCCATTGCCTGAAACCTGCACCCAAACCAGGATAAATTTCTTCACCTGTGAAATTCTTGATCGTCAACTTAGGGATTTTCATATTCCCACTCCGGCATACATTCTGCCTCTCTTGATCTTCATACATTCGCGGTCCGTTTCTGCCTGGCGCCTGCCATTGCGCGCCACGCTCAATTCCATTGTCACCGCCTAAATCTTCCATCGTCATCCGCTTTCCAAACGGGCCATTGTTCTTCACCGCCTCCTTAAAGATGCTATCATGCTCCGAACATTTAGACTTAGGTGAAACAATTGATGCGCAATCCTGCGACTTTTCAGCTTCCATAGCTTCAATCTTAGTCACTAGACGTTTGCCATCATAGCCGACATGTCCACTTCTTCATCAGCCATATTTCCACTCAATTAAAATCCGTAACCACAGACGAGAGAAAAATATACGAGAACGAGATAATCCAATGTCTCCCTTTGGTATAGGGGAATTCCATCGAGAATCGTACTTTGCACGAAAACTTGAGTAAACTTTGAGAAACTTAGCAAAACTGGTCCTGAACCCCGTAACTTGGGCTCATAACCTGTAGGAAAGTGTAGATAGCCACGTAGATGCCTGTAACTCCACGTAACGATGATAAACACCGATTAATGCGTTTATAATCCTTCTTGTTACGACGTGCCGCCCTATTGGTCAGTATAGGGACCCTGCGTGTCTTCTTCACTCGAAACGTCCGGCGTGTCAGTGTCGGACGCGGGGAAGTGCTCAGGACGTAGATGCTTGACGTGCTGTTTACTCGACAAAAATGAAAGTATATATTATGTAAATTTTAAGTACAGTTTTAGCTAAAATTCCACTTAACCTAAAATTCACAATATGCATAGAAACCACGATAATCTCGATAGCAGGATTTTAACGCCAGTTTTCACTTCATGTAACATCATCCAAAATTTCAACATTATTGACGTGCCTAGCCGCCGCGCCCTCCTTCCTGCGATGCTACGTTAATATTTGTAATGCATGCATGAAATGTAACTTAAAAGTTAAAATGTCGCAGTGCCAAAATACCACAAATTACTTTAACTAAAAATATGATACCGATATTACCGCTCCATAAGCAAACTGGTAGAAACACATGGGACTTTGTCGTTCGCTTCTATATGGACGAAGCCTGTTGCGAAGGATATGTAGCTTCGGTGCCTTGGTCGCCTTCATTCCATCCTGACCAGTCAACACGCCATTTTGATTCAGAGCGAACGCTTGCAGGATTGTCTGCGCTGTGCGTTTGTTTCTTCGCCCACCGGCAACTGACAACCCACTTATGATAGAAGAAGAAGGCAGATATGTGCTGACCCATACATTTAGCACAACAAATATTCAATTCAAAGTTTACCTCGTCAAAGGAGCTTTTAAGGTCATTTTTTGCGAAATAAAAGGATATTAAAACCTCATTTTTACCGAATTTTCGCGGTGATTGGCTGCTTTCAGCACTGCTTCAATCTAAAACTTAATTTTGGTCTCCGTCCAGTTTAGTGCGCTATAAAAACTTGGTTTTTGTATTGGGTGGCTTGTGAGGATTTTTTTTTACATGAACCTTTCCCTAGCACGCTCCAAATCTCAATGATATGATAACATAATACAGTTGTAGAGGTATACAGTTTCTTGTAAGGCCACATCGAGTCGCCAAGAACATACTAGTACCGAGAAAATATAAAATGGTGAAGGGAACGGCGAGTTGGTACACTTGTCATTTTAGCCTATTAGTATTTATAAATCCCTGAGTCATTTGTTGATTGGTAAATATGACTGGAGCGCACTAAACTGATGAGCGCACTAAACTTAAAGTTTACATTAGTACAAAAATTTGCAATGACGACGAAGCTTTAGGGATAAAACTGGTCAGTGTTTTCAAGGGCGAATACTTTGCAGCTTTATTGATGTTCAGTACTTTAAGATACAATTATACGTTTGATTTTGGGTCCGTAGAAGCAACGATGGAGTAGACTCCAAACTAGAAAATGACGAAGCTGTCAACTTGATGTTAGTGACAAATGCAATAAGAATACAGGAACTGGTGCAGACACCCTATTCATTTTTTGGCTTCGCCCCTTCCGATAAAACCCTGTCAGGTTTTCCTGCACGAGCGCAGCCAATGCGTGAGTGGAGCAAGACGTCTTTGGACGCACCTGTCCTATTTCTCTCGGAACGGTATAAGTTTCTTCTTGCTTGCGTATCCGTGCTCATATGCGACCGTTGTCATGCCAATAAGGGTCTCATCAATACATGTCGAGTGAACAAAGCACAGGTTTAACGACCGTGTCAGAGGTTTGAGTAGGGACACCACTAAGTTTAGGGTAGACGTCAACCCGTTGATCGTTTGGCGACCCAAAGCTTACGAGGTCGTCAATTTTACTGGGCACGATAGGTAGAGTGCTGGCTGTTTTTTTTTCTAGCGTGTTGGAAACTCAGATCGAGTCAAATAAGGGTCAAATTAGCGATGGGTGCGGAAAAAAGGCGCGGGTTAAATTTTCCGTGGGTGAGGGTTAGCGTTTCCAGTAAAAAAGGTGGATTATTTTTACGTAATGGCTTGATGGTATATTCATCCCGCTTGGATACAAAAATGGGCTTTTGCTACCGATTTGGACCAAATCGGTCAGCAGACTAGACATTCAAACAGCTGAAAGGTCGAAAACAAACACCTTTCCCCGGACAAACATGGACTTTTGAGATCACTTTGGATTTTGGAGAATCCATAATCTGACAGTGGCCGCTGTAGGAAAATATGGTACTCTGCACAATCTTGTATGCCCCGCACTGAGAACCGGTTAGAGATCTAAGGCGTGTGAGACAAACTTAGTGGTAGCCGGTTAGAGCAAATACCAAGAAGTAGAGTGTGTGCGTACGACTTACGGCCTGACGTGTTAGTGTCAGCCACGAGGAAGTCGCTCAAGTCCGAAGTGTTGTTCCACGTGTCCGTTAAAATTGAAAGTAATATTAAAAAAAGTTAAAACCTTAATAAAAAGATCCCTAACTTGAAGTTTGTATGCATATGAATTCACGGTAGTTTTGCACATCGGAAATTTAGCAAAACCCTTTTCATAAAAACACTTGAATTTCCAACACTCCTTCAAAACAACCGAGAGTTCAATCCGAAATAAAACCATGATGTCGTATCCATCAATAATCAACATCAATCATCATCACCACCATTGACTTACATCAATCCACTTGAAATCTTAACCCTTCAATCCTTGGTGAATTTCAATGCTTTTGCTAGTGAATCCATAACGGTATATGCGTCTTTGTTTCCACATTAAATTCCGGGAAAATCTTCTTCAAACGCCACGCATCTCTTCCGTCGACTGCATCAGTAATAAAGTCTTGTTCATAACCACTGCGAAAATCTCCTTCGACCTTCATGCTTGACATTTCATTCACATTCCATACTTGTTTGAAAAACAGTACTTGCACTTTGTCGCGATCGCGAGGTTCCATCAAATTAATTGCATTTTCCACATGTATCTCTTTCAATCCATCTGCCAATTTCTGCGAAACTTCCACTTGCCTTTTCCACGCCTGCGCTTCATTCTTCGTAATGTCCCGAGAAACAGCTACTTCTTCCATCTCTTGATTCCGGGGATCATATCCACAATCTTCATCTCTATCAGCATGTCCTTGGTCAACCTTTGCGGCAACCCGTTGTCCAACCACGTCGATTTCTTTGCTCGCTTGTTGTCCGACTTAACAACTGTCTTCGAGTCCCAAATTTGCTGCGTTGCTCTTAGACGTGATATTCCTTTATCCTGATATCCCGAATACACGGGACTGTCTCCATAATCTATCGAAACGTCGACAATAAATTGTTTTTTCTGACATACGACCGGTTCTTCACGTAGGTCATTTACAATATAAGCTTGGGTATATCCACCACCACTTCCTCGAGAAAAACTGTTCGATCTTGTCGTTTTCACTGAATTCTTTATAATCCAACCGTAATCGTCGGTCATTAAATCACGAACTAACGGTACAATCGCCCGATCTGTCGCGCCTGACTTGATCACTTGACCCACCAGTTGAATTTCCCTCGCAGCCCGAAAGTGGCTTGTACCTTTCCCCGAACTTCCGAAGAATATCTCGTGTTCTCCAACGTTAGCCAATTCATCCATCAACACCTGATTTTCACGTCCTCTCCTCGTAACTTCTAGATATCAACCACCAGCTCTGGGCGCTAATAGTCCTTAAAATTCAAACTTTCCTTTGGATCCAAAGTCGCATCTTTCAACTTCTCCGTTACTGCTCTTCTCCAATGTAAGCTGCAAGTTTGTCGCCTACCAGAGGCACTGTCATATCCGCCTTCGTAGATGTTATCGCATGAGGATGCTCATGAATGTATAGTGTCGCTCCTAAATGGGACACGTCCGTACCCGTGTGTCCCTGATCAAGTTCTTTCTCAATCACACGTCGTGTAACGTGCTGCACGAGTTTCTGAAGATCCGCCGCCCGGACCGTTTGTTTCACGAGTCGATCCGATTTGATCTTTTACCGATTCGAGTGGCCATGCAAGGGATCCAAGACCCAATTCCTCGCTTCGTTCATGAGGTCGGCAATCTGCCGCTTCTTTCCCGCCCGTTTCGTCATTTTGTCGGCTAAAAGATTGGTTTTCGTATCGATTAACGCATGGAATTGCGTAATCTTGCGCTCTTCTTCCGCGGCATTCTTGACCTCTTCTTCCAGGTTTTTAATATGCTGGTTCATGCGCTCCAACAGCGACGTGCAGAGCTTGTTTTCTGCTTCCAGCTGTACCGCTTGATCGTCCAATTCCTTTTGAAACTGCGCACGGCGACGTCGAACTTCATTCATAAACTCATCACGCTCGTCCACTTGAGCATCGCCCCTTCTTGATGCACGCGCTTGTTGCTATCTTTTACCGCTTGCAACTCGCTCGCTCGTACCTTCATATCCGCTTCCAATCGATCCACATACTCGGGCGTAATGGTCAAAGCATGGCGGGCTACATCGAGCGTATTTTTGCAATCTTCTCGGTGTTCATCTAATAATTTACAGTCTGGTTTGCGCTCGTCCGTAAGAGCTGCACGTTTAAAGAGCAACATGCGCTTGGATTTTATCTGGCGATCCAATTGATCGCTAAATATCTCGGTCCGTTTCTTGCCGCGACTAATCCGCGCCGTCTGTTCATCCAGTCGTGGTTTCGTCGTATTGATTCGCTCCGTTTGCACCACACTGCATTCTTTCTCATACTCTTCATCCAGCGCTTGATGGCATCTCCGATGCTGCGCAATCGACCGCGAACGCGCATGATCTCCGTCTTGAGGGTCAAGCGATTCGCTTCAATCGTTTTCACTTTCTTTTGCCGTGCTTCTTGGAATAGACGCACCGTTTTGCTAGTAGCCCTCGAATCTTTTCTGCCCTCCAATATCTGGACTCCCTACATCCTCTTCTTCCGCAACCTTTTCCTTCCTAGCGATCTCCGCTAATTGATCAGCCTCATCCATGCGTGTGATCTCCGCTAATCGATTATCCTCTTCCTTGCGAGCGATTTCCACAATTTGATTAGCCGCTTCCACTATAGCGATCATTTCTAAGCGAATAGCCGCTTTCTCACGATTGAACTCCTAAAAGCAAGCAATTCCATTTGGCTGACTCCGATTTTCAATGAAGGTACCAGCGTACCAACTACTTCCCCGGCCAATGCCGGTCATGGCACTACCAAACGGCCCATGATTTTCTAGTGATCTTCTAAATTCACTCTTGTACGTTTCAAACGATGACCGACGTGCCGACTCTCGCAAGTGTGCTTCTTCTAACGCCGTTACACGCTTTTCCAAACATATTGCCCTTTCCCAGAGCGAATCCCGCTCCATATTCTTGTCTCCTTCCATTTCCACGGGAAATACCAACGAGAAAATAAAACAAGAATAATTTTCGAAAACTACCCTTCCAAAACAAGGGGACTTTCACGTAATCGAAAATAACCACAAGAGAACTTAAAAAAACTTAAAACTTCGGTCTTGAGCCCCGGAAACTTGATCTCATAACCTGTAGGAAAATAGGGTACTCTGCACAATCTTGTATGCCCCGCACTGAGAACCGGCTAGAGATCTAAGGCGTGTGAGACAAACTTAGTGGTAGCCGGTTAGAGCAAATACCAAGACGTAGAGTATGTGCGTACGACTTACGGCCTGACGTGTTAGTGTCAGCCACGAGGAAGTCGCTCAAGTCCGAAGTGTTGTTCCACGTGTCCGTTAAAATTGAAAGTAATATTATAAAAAGTTAAGGGCGCTGATAGCTGGACCACACCCTTTTGATAAATGGACCACACCCCCATATCTGACCAATCAGCGCCCTTAAAATAATTAGTAATATCTTCCAATCACATCCTTAGAAGGAATATGGCGCAATATTCACCACCATAATGAGGGCAGCGATATCGAAGAAGAAATGGCCCGACTCATCAAAAAAAAAGTGATTTGAGCTAGCACAGCCGCCTCCTTGTAGGTATCGAAATCAGTAATGACTTTGTCGCTGTGGCAACAGATGCACCTACACAACTTTCATTTAATGCGTTTCCCTACTAAAAGATGCGTAGAAGCGAATGGCAGTACCTAAAAAAAGGGCGCGTACGTTTCCTAGGCGGCAATATGTCAATTTGACTAGCTTTTATTCATCAGTAGTCGAGAATGTATAGACTGCGGGGATTCGGCCACGTAAGCCGGTCATGACGGTTTATTCGCGATTGTCAAAGACGAGCAAGTCAAGTCGCATGCACACAAAAAATCTGTTTCCGTTGTGTGCAGCGCGTAGTTCGTCTTGCCGAGAAAAAAATATTGTCGCCAAAATTGTCGGCGTTCAACGCGACGAGGGCCTTCTGAGTGGTTGAATCCAGCGCTTCTTCCGCATGTACTGGTGTACGTCATCGTACAGTTTTTTTTTGCTCTTTGAGGTGATTACCTATGTCAGTGCAAAAAATGTGATTAGAAGATATTACTAACTATTTAAAGGGCGCTGATTGGTCAGATATGGGGGTGTGGTCCATTTATCAAAAGGGTGTGGTCCAGTTATCAGCGCCCAAAGTTAAAACCTTAATAAAAAGATCCCTAACTTGAAGTTTGTATGCATATGAATTCACGGTAGTTTTGCACATCGGAAATTTAGCAAAAACCTTTTCATAAAAGCACTTGAATTTCCAACAGCCGCGAGCGCACACAATACGTTTAATAATCATATGGAGGGTCGATTTCCTTTTTCGTCATCGCTTCATTTTAAGAACCCTCTTCATAATCAAGTTCCAGCACACTTTTTTTGAGAAAAAGACACCAAGTAGTACCGAATCTCACCCCCACCCCCATATATGGCGTTTCTATACCTGGACCACTCGTTGGGTCGAGATTGCGCCACATAAGGAGGTGTGACTGTACAGCCAAGCATCGAGAATATTTTGAAGGTACACTCCTGGCCAAAAATAAAGTACCCCCCCCATTTTTTCCACGTTTTGCTGTATATCTCAGCGACTATTAGGAGTTAAGAGCTGCTGTTTGGATATGATAGATCTTTTATATTACCAAATAGTGGACATGTGTAATTGACCTGGTTTTTGCAGTTTGTAGGAGGTCTCCCATACAAAAGACGAAATCGGGTACTTGGCCAAAATAAAAGAGACCCTCGCCCATACAAAATCAAGATTAAGTGTGTACTTTTTATTCAACAATGAGTCGAATCGATGACTTTCATGCATCGATTCAATGGGAGCGACTTCGCTAGCTCACGGAGGCCGGTCCGGATACTCGTTTCCTTAGTGTCTTTAATGCGGCCACTCTCAACGACTTCTCTGCTACATCCTTAGCCTGCCCGAGCGTACAGAAGGCCATCACATCGGCTAAGCGAGTGTACGTCTTGCTATTGTTATGGGGTCATTCCCATGCCACCACCTACAGTAACATTGATACCAACCAGTTTGTCTTTCTCAAGGATAGCAATAAAGCCCAGACAGTTTGCAAGCACGTCCACATCCTTTGAGGGTGGAATGGCGATAATAATCTCGAACTTACGCGGCAAGTACGACTCGCCGTAGAACGGTTCAAAATTCTTAACCTCACCACCAGCAACTATCTTTTTGTCCAGCCAAATCTCATGGTAAGCACTAGTCTTTGGACTCAAGTGGGCTGCAATATCACGCGCTATATGCATGATCTTCTGGTGTGGTAAGCAATCCAACAAAAAGTCAAGTATGAGGTGGACCACACATATTCGTTGATTGGTGGCGATGGGAATACCCATCAAGATGGGACCGTTTGATGGGTGGGACAAGCTGATTCCGTACACGATGTCATATGGTTGACGACGGGCTGTCGTAAAGGTGAAGGAATAAGAGGATACCGTTATCAGGCCTGGTCCCAGATTTTAACGGACTAGCGAATGTCACGGTCCGATCTGGATACTGGATGCTGGGTGGAGTTCACGTGAACGTACGAGACTAGGTCAGCCGAGAGAAACCTGATGTGCAGCATCAATGACGGTGTGATATACCAGGAACAGCAGAATCCGGTCATTAGAGTGGGTCATGGATGGTCCAGATGTTGAAGTTGAATGGGATATGGAAATCTCGGTCTGATCAGCCCAAACACTTAACTCCATCCTAGAATATGAAGATCGGGTACAGGACAAAGCTTGATATGTGAAGTAGTGAGCCGTATGAGCCTTGCCAAACGGCGAGGGTTGATGGATCCATCCAGAATCAGCGTAAAGAGGTCTGATCAGGTCCAATTTCAAGAGAAGTGCTGAGTCGGCGCAACCCTTGCGGTTTAACGTGCAGTGAAGGTAAAGACATGGTTGAGGGAACGGGAATGTCGATGGTGTGATGATCCTGATTAGTTTCGAAGCGATATGGGGCTGATCGCTCTGATCACTATGCCGATCACTGCGCTGATCATGATCCAGGCCAGATCAGCCCCAAATCAGTGTCCAGGTGTGAAGAGAGACGGAGGTTTCAGTTAAGCCGGGTTTACTATGCGCCGAACAGTGTCTGGGAGGCAGATCCCGAACTAGTTCCAGGCTGCTTTTCGAGGAATCAGGATGGTTGAAAATCGCCATAGAGTTTGGCCATAATCAGTCCAGAAGTGGTACGGATCAGTTTGAAGGTGCGACAAAGATGTGTAAGGTGGTACTAGCGCAACCGTGCGACGAAACGAACAGGATCGAAGTATGAGGTAGGCACATGAGTTGGTGTACGGTACACTAGGTATAGGATATTGCATATATAATAACAGGATTGAATTTACCCCCTAAGCAAAGAGTCGCTCCGCCACGTGTCGCGGTCATTGGGAGCACAGGGTTAACTAGGCCCCTGTAGCTCAATTTAATTCCCGGTTAAGACGTGCATAGACGCATTTTGGCTTACCGGAAGGTCCCCGACGGGTTTTGTTTAGGATTTCAACCCTTACCCCCTCACGCGCACGTGTTAGGAACACGTTTTATCATTTGGAAAGGTTTTGTGGAGATAACGTTTGTGGTTTACTGTGGAAGATCGTGGAAGATCGTGGTTTTCTTGGTTTCTCGTTGTCTCTCTTTTTTTTGGCTGGCCTGATCGGACGAAATTTCCCGATCAGTGCCCTTGGATACTTTAACTAAGTATCGACCCTGACTCGTTCTCGGGTGAAGATTCCCACCCCTGTCTCGAGAAGGTCATCCCCTCCGACTTGATTCAGACCACCCTTTTCATCGAAGAGTCCACCTGAGTGAGTGTAACCACCGCAGATCAATGGGTACACAAGGTGAGATGAAATTAAACATGGATTCTATCACACATGACGACCGGTCACAAGACCGGGAGGATCGGATCAGTCATCATAGTGATGATTCATCCGATCCTGATGCCGAACAGGATCAACGGAGTACCCCCTCCGATAGTTGATTGTCCGGGCTAGTGGGTATCCGAATTCCACCCAAGACTTCCGTTCTGGATTTAAAAATCGGCTCCACCACAATGGTGCGCGTGCCCGGATCACTTGGCGACTCAGGATATCACCGTGATTCCTTTGATGATGAAAAAAATGTGAAAATCAAAGTGGAGGAAACTTTTTCGGGTGTATTGGAGGAAGGCGTACACCTTACTACGAGCCAAAGGTCGAGAACCCAAGGTCGAGATAGGATCGAACCGGCATCGGTCAAAACCACACCCAGACCAGGGCAAGACACCAGCGGCTCGGCCGACCGCAAGGGGCTCCTTGTCATTCACAGGATAGTTGTGCTCAGCTAAGCGCAACTGGCAGAATATGAGGCAATCATGTTCGTCATGATCGCACTACAACAAAGCGCTCGCTGATGGTGAAATCGCTCGCGACGCAAACGACATGGAGCGATTGTTCAATATCGGCTATGGCTAAAATTCAGTCTAGATACGTTTGACTGCTTCATAAGCTTCCAGCGTTGGGTATCCCAATGCCAGAGGACATTTTCCGTAAGACGCTAATAAGAAGGACGAATCAATCCAGCATAATTACACATGTACTTATGCAAATTCGTAAGTTCCTTGGGTTCCTGGCTTTCGTGATGCTGGGCGAGATACGATCACGGCGCATCCCTCCTCCCACAACATACAAGGTATCTCAGGTGCACCGAAGTTGCACTTTCAAGCTAGTATAGAAAACATTTACTCTCACACTTGACGTAGTTAATATTAATGCACATCTTCATCACTCTTTCTGTGTTGCACCTTGCTGAGGATGAACACGTCGTCAAAGTATTTCGGTGCCAATTTACGCACCGGACGCAATAGATGCGTGGCGCTCCTATTGAATGTTGCAGGGGCTTTCATAGCCCGCGTGAAATCACTATCCACTCCCAACGAATACTGCTTGGGGTACTTACCGCTGTGAGAGGGTTATTTTTCACACGCACAAACTTTGACAAAATATGCCCCTTAAAACGATATCAATGAAAACGGTGCTCCCGCTAATGCTATCGATGACGACGCACTTTGTGTGGTATCGGCGTCTACTCCCGCATTGGCGATGAGTTATGTTTGTTATAAGCATGAACGATTCGCCAACCTCTTGTGGACTTCTTCACAAAGAAGATTGGGGTGGAGAGTGGTGAAGTAGCTTTGCGCTCGTATCCCGCCTTAAGACAAATAAAATCATCTCGTCGTTATTTTAACTTGATCACACGGTAGCGACCATTGCCGCGTGACACGTATTACGTTCCTGGCACTGGACTATCTCGTGTCGAGTCCCTTTGTCTTTAAGGAGCTACCTCATCGTATTCCCAAAACACATTGTTTAAATTAAGGGGAGTTATGCTTAAGCGACTCCCACTTGGTGCTACAAAGCACTGAACTTGTGTTTGATCATTAGGAATGCACTTGGTACCAATGTTATGCCTTTTCGGCTTGAAAATTTGTTCACAAATAGCCACGGTCTTATCTGTTGCAACGAGATTCGATTTGATCATCGTGCAATTTCTTTGAGTACTTCTTTCAGCTGAGAGCTAAAAGAACTATCACCTCCGAACCCAGTTTCGTAGAGATGCCTTATGCTAGAACCTGAGTGGCTAGTCTGATATCTGTTTTGTCGATACGTTGGTCGTCTTGACGAACTTGTCTTCGTGATTAGACGCTCTCATCTGACCCATTGTGCCACCCGGCAGATTTTATCGCCCATGTGCAAGCCCCTCCCCTCACGGTGGTCACTGTCTACGGTGGGAACTGCCAAACGTTGACGTGACTTCATCACGACGACCGTCGTCGGTCCTGCGTACTTCAACAGGGCGGTCTTTATCGCCTGTTGTGTATACTCCGCTTTCGCGCAGCCGTTCTTCTATTGCGTGAGTTTCATCTCATCCTAACTTTTGCTGACTGGACGTTATCCCGTCAGGGCTATCATCCTCACTTCTGATGTCGGCTTGTGAGATAACCTTTCCAGAATGACACCCTACCCCTACTGTATCTGTGCGCTTTTTTCATTGATGTCGCCTGCCAGTGGACTGACCGGTCAATGACTACGTTGTGCCGGGCGCGGCGCGATGCATTCATGGGCAAAGTGCCCTAACTTCGCGCATCTATTGCAGCGAAGCATCTTCTTATTCCTCGGTTACCTTGACTCCAACCCAACTGCAGTTCCATTGGTTCGCTGGTTGTGGCGGGGAACGAGGGGTGAACTTCATCGACTGTTCGCAACATAATGCGTCTGCGGCATAAGATTTTTTGTTCCTTCGACTATTCACAGTATACGATGATTGTATACTAAAGTCTTCTGGATACTTTGGTATATATGATATATATATATATATACATACCAAAGTATCCAGCGGAAACCGATAAATACTTATTAACGAGGTCATTGTTCAGTCTCTTCATATAAACAGACTCGTGAGTTACTGGGACCACTGGCTCACACACAATATTTGAATAAATAATATTATGCCTCCTGTGAGTAAGGTTGTATATCAAGCTTACTTTGACGAAGATTGAGGAACCCAATTACACCTGAGTTCTGTATCTGGAGCTTCAACGTTCCCTTTTGAAGTCTTGATAAGTCAGAAGCGCAGTCTCGTCAGCAAACCCTGTGTCCCATAGCCCACGCCCAGACGTGTACGCCGAGGCATGTCGTCGCCAAATATGCGGCAATTTAATATTTTGCTCTCCTCTACTTCGTCAAACCATCCCAGGTGGAATCCCCCTTCCCCTGTTACTGAGGCACTTTAAAATTCACAGTTTCAACGCTCGGCGTTGTCGTTGTCGGTGCTGATCACTCTAATGTTGATGCGATCCGCGCTTGAGGATCGCGGTAGATCCGACGGAAACGACAACGTATGTCGAGCTGTTACCCCGAGCTTTAGCCCGGAGGATGAACAAGGTGACAAAGCCCATTGTCCTCGACATTTCCACCAACACGTCCATTTGGCGTGCTGTAACGTGAAGGAAGTCTTCCTTTGCCATATCTAGCAACTGCTGGCGGTTGGTTGAGCTTATCTTCAACCGTGCGCGCTAAATACCAGCGCTCTGCTAGGTTTCTAGCGGAACGGAGCGGTGGTCGATAAGACGGACCACAAAGTGCTGTCAGGTTTAAGAGGCTAGCCGTTACAGGCACACATTGTAAAGTTGGAGTGAGACAAGCAGTTAATTCCTATATGCAAGGGTGGCCCTTTTTGTCGTTTGCGCTTCTTATATATTGTGTACGGGTCGGGGATTAAAAAGACCGATGAATAAATCGGGTAATGGTCTTTCCAATGCCCCTGATCAATGATCTACTTGAAGATTTAGATAAAGTATTGTGGTTCTGTTCGTTTGGTATGGCTAGTGGTTTCTGGGTTGTATCGATGACCGATCGGGATCGGAAAATATCGGTCTTTGTTACGCCTTTCGATCTTTTTTGAATGGAAACAGATGCCGTTCAGATTGCAGAACGCTCTTCAGATCTATCAGAGGCTGATTGATAACGCCTTGTACGGTTACATCCAAAGCAGTACCGATCGGGAAACAACCGAGGTCCATGATGTGTTTACCGAGGGCGAACCCGAGGGCGAACCCGATCACAATCGGAAATCGTCAGTGTTAGGCCGTTGTCCAAGTGCCGGTATGACATTCTGTACTGAAAGAGATCGTGGAATTCCAGAACACCTCCATAAAGTGTTCTGGAATGAGCACATTTGTACCGAAATCATAGATGATTTTATAATAGAGATAGAAATATAGTAGGTGTGCATGTACTGCGAGTCCTCGACTAAAGCCATCGGCACAACCCGACGGAAATTGAAAATTGTTTATCATTTTACGATACACAACCCTTAGACATCAATACGTGTAATACAGCGAGCATGCTCACTGAATATGGCATGTGTATCAACGTATGGTGCAGGTGGGTACATGGACAGTGTGACAGTGTCCGGAACGTCGTTCTGAACGATCAGAATTTCATTAACCTAACACTTTTCAAAAAAAATGAGCATTTCGGTACAGTACAGCTTGGACAAGGGCCTTAAGAAGGCGATCCTACATAGATGATATTTTGGTCACGGTCACATCATCGGTTAAATTATGCGATAAGGTTGAACAATTACTCGAAACATGCGAACGTTGGAATTTGTCAATCGGTGTGGTCAAGTTTTTTTTCAAAGTTGCCTATTTGGGTCATAACGCGTCGATCCAGGGGATGGAGGCTATCCCGAAAGATTTTGGGTCACTCAGTAACTTACAGTTTCCTAGATCGTTAAAGGCTATGTAATCTGCTCTTGGTAGTCTGAACTATTACAGCCGGTTCATTGGGGACTTCTCGGTATATGCAGCTATAATATACGAATTGAGAGAAGGTGGATTACCATATGCTGCGGGAACGCGACCGACTAAAAGCGTTATCGGTCAAACTTGATCAGTCGACCGGGTTGGAAAAGTCAACCAACCTCCATCCCAAAACATATGGTCGCTTAGTATGTTGAAGACAAAGATGGCCACGACCCCAGTTCTGAAACACTACGACCCTGAAAATGTTCCGGACGTGATTTTGTACGTGAAAAAAGGGCGATCTCTGCTACCTTGCTATAGGACCATGATGGGGTACACTGCCCGGCCACGCTCACAATTCGTACCTTGAAGCCGAACGAAGTCAAGTATGGCATTGTAGACAAGGAAGTATTGGCATTGTGGACAAGGAGGTATTGGCATTGTTGCGCATATTGGATGTCTGCTATGCAAGGCGCCCCGGCTCAAGTTGCTGAACGATCAGGTCATGAATGTCCTACAAGAATAGCCGCATCATTGACATTTTGCATGTAAAAGGGGAGCCGGAGTGCCGATCACTTGGCAACCATGGCAACTCCTGATCAGGCCGGATCGGCGATCACTGAGAATATGGTATTGGCCGACAGGTCGAGATCAATAAGTTACCCAAAATGATCAAACCAAAGGACGGAGAAAGATTGGCAAAAGTAATGATAGTGATCAGGTCACAAACCCGATCGGCACCCTGCAGACCGACTTCGAAAGTAAGCTCAAGTGAAAGAATAGTACAAAGGCTTCGGACCGAGAGGATTTTTCAGGCTCAGAATGAAGAAAAGTGGATTGTGGATTTGAAGACCTATTTATGTGGTGACCTGGAAAAGTTGAGTCAGAGCGATGCTCAAAGTAATGAAATGGATGCGAATAGATGCGTTAAGCTATGAAATGGATGAGAACGGACACGTTTATTATTACTGTAAGCGATGCCGATCGTGACCGATCGGCGAAAATGGTTATCACCGAGACCCTACAGGCCAATATTTTGCACCATTCCCATGTTTCTCTGGAAGGTGAACACCAAGGCGTCAGTCGGACATAACACAATATTTGCTAGTATTTTCACTGGAAAGATGTATGCCTATGTGTACAAAACTTTGTCGGAACCTGCACGGACTGTGAAGTCGGGAAGGGTATGCCGATCATACGAGACCGGTCACCTGGAAATAATCAGGTGACCTACCTCTTATAGTGATTGATGACATCACACCTCTACCGAAATTCTCCAATGGCAACACCGTATTACTGATTTTGGACCGATTTGTTCACAGGTCTGGTGATCACTAAGACTGGGTTTACTCAAACAGCCCAATACGGCGCCCAAAGTTACCAAAATGTGTATTCGGGCGATTTGGCGCGAGTGAAGTGATCCGGCATGATCAAGAGCTTGTTTTTTTTTACGAAGTCTTCCGATCATTCAATCGGATTCTGGGTCCAGACCGAGCGTAACGATGGCTTACCGACCACAGAAAAACGGAAAAGCCGAACAGATATTGCAAACGCTTACGGGAACGATCAAATGTACGTTGACGACCCGGCTTAAAAAGCCTGGGACGAATATGCAGAGAGACCAGTGCTCGCGCTAAATTATTTATTCCATTGGGTCAGAGGTGACACTCCGTTTTATTTGGCTTACGTATGGGATCCGGGTTCAACTATCGAAGCGGTGATCCCGGTCGGGTCACCATAAATCGTGATTGCGAGGCCCTCCAGTGGTGTATGGGATTCAGGCGTCAATACCAAAATGCACGGAAACAGATCAGCGAGCGGCTTCGAAACGCAATCCAAGTGAGAGCTGACCAGAACAATGACCAGACCGGTCCGCATAACATCAAACCGGGATAAAGGGTCTGGTTCTACCGGGACCGGTGAAAAAGGATATTCAAGAAAGTTGGCCCACATGAGGCATTGACCTTTCCGTGTCGCTCAGTTTATTAGGTGACAATGGCGCTCGTTTGGTCACGGCGGGTACTGATTACGGGGTATTTCCGATCGTCCATTATCGAAACTGAAGTTAGTCAGGGAATACCAAAATCGACCGAAAACACTGTGTTCGGCGGAAGACCAGCCAAGGTACGAATTCGATAAAGCACTTTTGCTGGAGGATAGCTGCTCGATCAAGATAAATACGAAGTGGAAAAGATTATGGATACCCGATCAAGAAAGAAAATCTGGTATGGCCGAACGCATCGCGAGTTCCCAGTTTGCTGGAAAGGATATGATGACCCGACTTGGGTAGATGAACGAGATCTTAACTATTTAAACAAAAAATAGATATTGGATTTAAAAGATATTTTTATTATTTTATTTATTATTATTATTATTATTTAATAAAAAATATCTTATCGAAAAATCCTTTAATTAATTTACAACATTATGCTTAGCTTGCTATAACAATAGTGGTTCTCACGTTCCGGATGTAGTACTTTGTAGGCAAACTGACCAAATCAGAGCATACTTCGGTTTGCCTACAAATCCCTTTTTCACACGTTTGCTACACGAAAATCGCTTGAAGGCAAAAACGAAAAGTTGGTAGGTATTTTGATTGGCTGATTTTTGATTGGAAGCACCCAATCGGACTTAGTTAAAGATAGAAGATAACTGTACCGAGTAATGATTCACACAAAAATTCGAGTTTCTTTTACATCATTGGCTTAAATCGAGTCAGTGCGCACTTGCTGAATGTAAAAGGTTCTCACGGTTGGAAAGTCGTAGATATGCACTGATAGGCTAGTTTTGCCTACCTACAAAGTACCTACTTTCGAACCGTGAGAACCACTAATAAACTTGCTGTGCATTATGCAAAAGGTGCAGCGCACTTTTTTTAAACAGTTCCAATTGATTTATTAACATTAAATTTCAGAGTTATGTCAAACTCAAAAGTTCTTTTTCACCTGTCCTTTACTGTACTTGTTCACTATCGATTTTTTTTATTTATTTTTTCGATAGTGGAGCATTGCTACGGGAGTTCAAACGTAAAACTGTAAGACGTGACAGGTTCGAAGTCATACAGACTAACGAAAAAGACGATCGGATTCCCAATAGTTCTAGCCGATAGGAATTTGCCGGCCGACCGACAAGTCGGAATCGATCTAGCCAAGGTCGACTCGGTCAGAACCGACCTGGCAAGAATCGATGGTTTACATTAATATTATTTACATATATGCAGTTTGAACCAGACGAATACTGATGTGGAGTCATGGATTGTGGAAAAAGAGAATGGAGGACACCGGTCGTGATACATTAATGATTTTTTTCCGACCGGCTATCACGATAACTATACTCCATACTAATGGCGTAAACGGGGGACTTAGAGTCTAGGGTGGGGTTGAGGGATTGTCACGATACTGGTTCCGCCACGGATTTTGATAATTGACCTTGGCCAGCGCATCTTGCAGTGTGCCGATAGGCGACTGGAATTTATATCCGGGGTATCAATCTCCGGCATCAGGTAACAATCCCCTGTTCGACTCAAGAAATGAATAGATGTAGCACGGAGGGGAGCAAGAAGACGTTGAGGTTACACTCCCTCGCTTTTACGCCCTGCAACAACATCCCGACTTCGACGGCGCTTGCGTGCTCCATGGTTAAAAACCATTTGCTTATCTTCTTATATTTCCTTGAAAATAGGCAAATAATGGGTCGATCCCATATCGCCAGAATATGCTCCGCAACGTACGCGTCCAGCCCCGTCTTTAAACGCTTCGAACCGTGGTCGGGAAGGAAAGCCCACAGGGTCATGGGAGTAAACCGGACCTCCCAACGCTTGAAGCCTAACACAATTTCTAATGCGGGAAATGTGATCAAGATCGGGTTCTAGTCAGCCTTGCAAGGCGCTGGCAACCTGACTGGGAGGATTCAACGACCAGGTCGAGACCAGAGTAAAGCGACCGATTTTTTTCGCTGCTCCAAAATTTATGGTGTAATACCCAACAGCGCGCAGGACTCCAAGGCTTATGGTATTCTATTGTCTTGTTAATATGCCGAGCCACGTCGGTGTACGAACGAACCATAAACAGACCAGTTGAAGCAGGATCGGTGTCAGACCGGAGTGAAGTCAAACCCGGAACAGAAGCAGATCCAATGATCGGCTGAGATGAAGACAGACCGGGAAAAGAAGCCCGACCAGAGCTTGGCCGAGGCGGTACTTGATCAGTGAACCGTGGAGAAGTCACCGAGAAGTCAGCTTTTTCTTCCGATTTAAATCGTCCTTCCTTCAAGTCGTTCTAGCCCTCTTCATCCGACAGCTGTAAGTCGACTACCTGATCGCCAGACAAAACCTGGCACACTGGTCCCGGCTGTAAAGCTCACCGACCGATGGCCGGTGATTTGGTCACGGCGGTCCGGGTACATCGTCGGAATCATCAGACTCGATGTCGAAAACCACCAAACGCTGACGCTTGGCTGAAGCCCCGGGACCGACTGGGTCACCACTTTACACTTACTAGATTTAGAGGCAAATAGCACAACGGACTGACCTGGGGCGCTTGGGGAATCGACCTGGAGCGGAAGGAGGCAAGGTTAGTTGGTCGACCGGAGCTGGGTCGGGTCCGGCAGCAATTAAGAACCGGGCAGTTCGTGGAGAACTGGGTGGAGACCGACTCGAATCCGAGGCCTGGTCAGAAGTGTAACCTGATTGAGAATTAAGGAAGCTGGTTAATACAGACAGGCTGTCCAATGTATGCTGCAACAAAGTCGAGTTGGCGTTGAGACTTTCCCGCTTCTTCTCGACATGATTTACATCTTGCGAAGTTGACGTCCAGTTATGCTCCTCCATTTATAGGATTTTAAGCTTGATCTGTGCAAAGGGTCAGTCTTTGCCGGCAGGCTTCGACTTATTTTTGGGAACAAGATCCGGTACGTTTTTAGCGGAACGAATCAATCAGTGGGTGCTATGACGGACCACAAAGTGCTACAGGCTAGCTGTTCCTTGCTTACACTGTTATTTGCAGTGAGGAAGCGAGCAATTTAGGTAAGAAACCAATGCTATTTGTTTTCAATAGTTAAGTTAAAATCAAATAAAAAGAGACTATTTATGTTTGTTAAGTGTGTCCCAAATTATATATCTCAACATATAATCTAGACAAGACGGTAAATTCAAACTGAATATAGTTGGGGTGATTTAAAGCTAATTAGTATAATAAAGGCTACACAAATATACAAAAGGTAATAATATATAACTGATTGAATAATACTTGTACCCTTATTATTAGATTCCCTATTTGATCCGGTATTTGTATCCGAATTGGGTTTCGTTGTAGATTAAAAAAACTTATAACCCAATATTCACATGTAAGACAGCAATTCTGAAATTGAAGTGTGATATTTAAATCTAAATATCAATTATGTAATATCACCCCGTTGCCTTAACGATTATAAAATAAGGAAGCAAAGCCAACTTAAATGCTTTATAAGTTAAACTCGCGCTATGTGTCCTTATTGGGAATCTGCGCCTAGCGATCATTCTTTCAGCGCTTCGCCTGATTAGAAGCAGCGGTCAGAAGTGGCATATGCCGCCTTTACTTTGTCATATCGTACGGAGCCACAAATTCCGTACAAGGTGGGCAATTTAGATGTGGATTCCTCAACTAATTCAACATTTTGAATGAAATTATTATTATTCCTTCCAATTTTATCCGCGTTGTGCTTCTGCGTGTCGAAACCAGGAGCTAGCATGTCCTTTACGTAGCGTATTACAGCGGCAAGCTGTTATACGAAATTGTCTACTGCCTTTCTAGTAGTAGCGATGTTTCCTTCGCTATCTGTGGTCATCGAAGGAGATTCGTGTTCATTATAAACAGCTGCAGCCATGTTGGCTGAAGCTGGCTGTGCACCGATTGTTGTTACAGCATTGGTCATGTCCAAACCTTCACCAGTTGCCGCAAAGTGTGCATCGACTGGTTCAAAATTGGGCAGGTCCCTCCCCCACATAGATTGAGCCTACAGCCATGTAAAGATGGGGTGAGTTGATGCCTAATGGAATTCACGCAAAAACGGTGTATGCTTGGTCGAATCATGCACCGAGTTTGATATAGCAAACTGAGTGAGTAGCAAGAAGTCACTCCACTGCTCGAAGGCATGCGCGTATAAATGCAGCAAATCTCTTAGAACACTGACAAATCTCGGGAGCGCGTACGCACTTGCGTACCCACTTAGTCACGAGCGATAGAAGCGTATGTCTTCTGTCGACCTTGATGTTCCGAGATTTTTGCATCAAGGTACTCAAAGGATATATCTAGTCGGAGGGCATCTCCACTGCAAATGTCATGAACATTAAAGTGCGACAGAAGCAACTCGTAATGAGTTTCCAACCGATTGTGAGAACTTTGAAGAATATTGAGCAATGACTGCTGCTGAGAAAGTTCGACCATGAACAGGTCGAGCTTCTGTTAATGGGTTATATGCCCATTATCATGCCACCCATCTCTTCAAGAACAGTTGAGCATGTCCTTGGAGCGGAAGACGTATCAGAGTCCATCCCCGAGCACATCTCAATACTGCGACCAGTTCTCCGCAATGACGATGGCGAGGGCCTTATCAGTATCCACGGTGGACCATGATAAATAATCAGGATTATAAGCGCTAATATCCCCCAGTGCTCGCCAACTAAGCGCTCTGTTCAACACGAGCGTAAGACGCGTGCCGAGTACTTGGTACGGTGGCTTGGTGACCCCGATAGGCTCCAAGAGCTAAACTCCTCAGAGCCGACCGAGGTTCAAAGATGACGTTTGGCCCTGACCTGGAGGAAGAGTTCGAGAAGAAAGTTTTGCCTCGAAATCGGTAGGAGTGCTATCTTTAGCGCGAGAATCTGGTGCATAAAGGGCCTCAATAAGACCCTAATTGGCAGATGGTACTGAGTAGCCACAGTACCCATGCAATCCCTTCTTGGTCTTGTGGGGCGCACGGATGGGCCAAAGGGTGCATGTATTGAGCGTAGCAATGCCGCAGGGTACGCCTGTTCTATGCAAGGTGGATTTATTCTACTTTTGACGATTCGCGAGTGTTTTTTTAAGGCCCAGTTTGTTTACTGCTAGCCCTTCATTCATTCCACTGGAAAACCCGACGTCAACTGCGCCACCAAAACTTCTAGGAACAGGTAAGACCATTGCTTAAAACCTGCTCCTAGACCTTTGTAGATTTCCACCCGATTGAAATTTTGAATGGTGAGCTTCGCAAGCTTCAAAAGATACGGTATAACAACTTGTGGGTTGTTTACAATTCCCATCCGGTGCTCCAACCGCTTGTGCCAGGATCACGGAAGCACCTACCAGCCCCATTATTAAGTTTCCAGGGACACCTTGATCAATGCCTTCATCCCGGCCCAGGTCTTCTAAGGTCATTCTGCCACCAAATGGTCCGTGGTCCTTAAACTTTCTCTGAAAACCACTTAATGAATGCGAGGGACTCAACTCTGCTGCTCGGGCCTGCTCGTTTTCCATCTTTTCGAGTCTTTTGTCAATTTTCCCCATAAACTCTATCATACCGTTCATAGCCTCTGCCATACGCCCTTCACTGTCATTTGCTCTGATCGCAGTATAAAAAAAGACACCTGCGAACAAATCTTATAATGCAAGCAAAAAGAATCAGAAACATTCATCCGTCCGGTCAAGTAGGCTTTCATTCGCTGCTATTCAGCTTTAAGCATTATTAAAATCGGACTTAAAAGACCAGTCAGATTTGGGCGCATTACCCGTTGTAAGATACCACGTAAACTTCACTGAAACAGCGATAATTCACGTAATGAGAAAACGATATAGAAAGAGAGAACCTAAAATCCCTGATCTCCAATCGAAACAACGAAAGCAATCAATAACGCCACGTAAACCTGCTAGTGCTTAGAGTATCAATTGAAATCGTATTCGTCCTAAGTGACTATAATCTGCTGTGGAGTCGTCGGTTAGTACGACAGTGCAAAAGCCAATAAAGCTGACTCTACGTTTAGTGTCATCTTATTTGTAAAAGTAAAAGTAATATATTATGTACTATTAAAGTTGACACATAGAAAACCTTTAGCCTAAAAACTCTGCTAACATGCATCTTGGCAGTTTCGTTTAAATTAATTCGTGCTCGTTGTTCATCAAAACGTCACAAATTCCAACACAAGGCTGGTCTGGATCTAGGCACTGCCCGCGGTCACAAAGACCAAGGGCGATATGCGCCGCCTTCAGGCTCAGCTAGCTGGCCAAGCGGACGTAACCGAGCTGGGCCTAACTGCATAAAAGGTGGTCGTGTTGATAACCCTATTGCTCTAGGTAAGACATATAAAGTGGCGTGATGAACATTGGATTATACTGGATTCTAGGAAAAAATCAGTACACATCCCTTTTAAGTAAGCAAGTCATCTCGCCACTTAGCACTTTTAGCTTTTACAACAAAGGACCGACTTAGTCTCATGTCGTTGATCTCTTCCAGTGAAGTTGCATACAACCTACCAGAACTCTCCTACGAGAAATACTGAATTTTTGTATACTCACTCACGTGGTCCGTATTTGGAATACATAGAATAACTTTGTGGAATCCAATGGCAGTCCAACACACACGTTTTCCAATAATTTGATTGAGAATCAACTAATCGTGAACATTACCGTCTCGTAGCCAATAGTCTTTATCGATGATGTACTAGTATTTATTAAGTGCATATTTTCAGTCCAGCAGACATAAAAAACAGGTTCTGGACGGAGCAATTTTTGTATTCAGTAACGTTCGGGAGAGAAGCAAGTCAAGCGAGCGTTTTATTGCAGAGAATTTTGTGGAATTTGCGGTACCAAGACTGAAAATAACGCTGATGGTTTGTTAATATCCGCAACGACAGCGCTATTTACAACATGCACAAAACAAAATTGATTTCCTGGGGGCAAGAGTTGGACGTTAATACACACAAGCTCAAGCGAGCTGGAATTGTTTTGTGAAATCAGTAAGTAGAGGAAAATAAAAACGTGCCGGATGTGACTGTGGTAGTGAAGGCCGCATACGAAGGGACCGTCAAAAGCAAAACTCAAGAGGAGATCCGAGGAGGAAGAAAAGAAGGGATCCAACAAAAACATGAGATTGAAACAACGAGAAACGTACGTGCTAGCGACAGCTGAGCAGAACAAAATTGGATGGAACGAGCAGGATTAAACAATTTTTGGATCAAAGACAGTGGCGCCAGTCGTCACTGCTCGGATGTAAGTCCGCTCGAAAATGTCAAAGGTTGTCGAAGTAGCGTTGCCATACAAAGGTCTACCAGAAGGCACTAAATCACGTTGATGGGAATTGTGGGCTCAGGAATACCCACTAAGATTACGGTAACAGAAGTGTTTTTTGTCCCAACTTTAGCGAAAAACCTAATATTACTTGGTTGTTTCAAAAATAAGGGGCTTTAACTGCGAGATAATGGCGATAACACGGAATCAGTCTTTTAAAACAAGTCTTGTTTCGAGTTGATGATTTTGGATATGTATTGTTGCATATTTGAGTTCAAACAGGTCAACAGAAAATTTAAAAAGTTTCTTTTTCATGATAATGAACTTCGTTTGTGATTATAAAGTGGAAGATGAAGTCCAAGAAGGGGCATTACATCACTTCCACGCACGCGTCGGCCATCTGGTCTACGAAGCTGTCGAAAGTTGGCGGGGAACCCTAGGTCAGACTTTAAAAATATGGACCATTCACATCCAAATTGCCTGAGTTGTCGGAAGGGAAGGGTCATAGGTCAAGACAATGGAAACAGGATTCCAGAATAACTCGTCGATCGCTCGCGTAGGTGAGTTATTTGTAGTGATTTGAAAGGTCCAATTACCCGCGTAAAAAGCTCCTGATTGTGCTAGTCGATCATTACACAAATTGTTTGCACTTGTTTGCGGCCGCACAAAAGACCGTGTGGCTAAAATGTTCAATCAGTTCTTATGGTGGTTCGAAAATGAATTAAGTTGCCTTTTACATGTGTTAAGTACGGATGGCGGTGGAGAATTTCGAAACGAAAATATATTCTGGATACGAACTGGAGTGAGCAGGTGGATTACAAACCCAGCATCAAATTAAAAGCTGAACCCATGAACCGAACCCTTTCAACATAGTTCGGTGCATGATTTTTGGTTCTGGTGTGTCACTAACGTTTTGGACAGAGGCGGCTGAGTATGTACTCTGACATACTCAACCGCAGCCCAACCAGGGCAAATCCAGGGAGGGTGCCCCAAATACAAATGCTAACCAAGAAACCGACGAACGTGAGTGATATCTTTGTTTTTGGGTCAACGTGCATGGTTTATAGATACTGACGGACGAAATATTTGGATATGCATGCGAAAAGTGAGGGAGCCCTTATACTTGACAACCAAAGGGATACAAGGTTTTGCTATTGAAAGAACGGATGTTGACTACTACCCGGCATGTGATTCAAATCGAGACACTGGATGAGGAAGCAAATATGAGAAGATGCTAGTGACCCGGGAGAGATCGGTCTGAGCGATTCGATCACCGGAGGTGTAAGTCGCAAGGCAAGATGGTGCATGTGAAAATACCGCTGACTACGAAGAAAAAGCAAATTATGGACAAATGGAAAACCAAGAAAATGTGCTTACATGGTAATCTGGACGGAAAATTAAGAGGCTCCGAAGGCGACGATACTCGAATACAACAAGATAAACAGGAAGAAAAAATGCCTAACCAAGGCACTTGATAAACAAGGACGTATTTGGTCGTGATTTCCAGTGGAGGAATGCTCGAACGCGAGTTAATTCGTCGAGAAACCGATTGAACACGGGTGGGCCACGTCTTGGCAATTATAATGCAGACGTTTCAAGATCAATGGACCATCCAATTGAACGTGCTGCGAGCCAAATGGTGCAACCATCGAAGCTTGACAACGTTCGTGCTTTCAGCCTTACTTTCGAGCCTCCAAAGTTCAATGAAGCGTGGCAATACACCACAGAAAGCGTTTTCAAGTGCTCGTCGAGGCGGTGTATGGCATATTAACCGCCAGCTTGCTTTATCTGGAACATCTCCTGTCTTTTTGTCAAGCGTGGGATAAATTTTATCATCGATCGTCGAGCTTTGAGCATAATTGGGGCTTCCAAGCGCTCCGGAAGCTTCGACTTGCTCCCCAATTGCTTGGCGTATTACAGCAAGCCGCAGGTCATGGCGAGAAAGAGCATGGGAAATTGCTTGATTGATTCTTGGGCTCTCGCAGGCAACAAGGAGGCGGCTGAAGAGATTTTGGAACAAGGGGTAAATAATGATGCCCTGAAGCCGACGCAGAAAGATAAAATCCTGAAACGAATTATTGCAGGTAGAGCAGGTTGAGTGGAAACTTTCTCGGGCTCACCGCAACAACAGAAGGTGCTTGCGTTGCGAAAGAGGATGCAGCGCTCAGAAAAACACAGGACCACAATATCGTCGACAGGACGCACAGTGACGGAAAGGAGGTAGTTTTTACTCCGCGTGGTGGTGCAATGACGCCACTCCATCCTTTAGTCATCCCGGCGAACACGACCCCCATTGATCCCAATAAAGAACCTACTTTCCTGACTTCGGATCCACTCCATACGCTGACGACGGCATCTAATGCCACCCCACTCGCCCATGGTCGAAACGGAGAAGGTTTCTCCACCGCGTCCAAAGTTCCTCATTATTGCTAACGACGCCGTCGCTTCAAACGCGGCCCAACCTCAAGTCACAGTCTACATTACGAAAGCCACCAGTTCGATTGCCACTAGGCACGAGCATTTAACATGAGTCTTGGCGTATCTAATTGTGCATATGTGCTTATATAATAGGAGCACTTCGAGTGATTGCTAGCAGTCACAACAATGAAGATGATGGTGATGACGACGATGATGATGCGATGTTCGATAGTCAAACAACGCCTAAAAAGCCCGACAAACCAACCACTCTAGTTGAGGTTTGTAAGCTAGCGTCATTTCTCGGAACGTGTTGCCACTGATTTGATTTCTGTTCAGGAGAGGGACAATATCACCAGTGCGCCTAGTGCAACGACAGTGAAAACGATGCCTAAGCAAAGAGTGAATGTGGGCGATATTTCCCATATTTTAAAATGGAACCCAGACAAAAGTAAAGGATCAAATGGCTTCTTTTCGGACAGTAAAGACTCCAAACCACGAACAGCAAAGCTTCCGACAAATGATGCACAGCTAAAAAAAAGTAAAAGCACCAGAGTGTTTCAATGACATCAATATTCATGTGGTTAAGTTTTCATTTGAGGCTGTCGAGAGGTTCGCCGCGAATGATACTGGCAGGTTCTCTCGCGGCATTGTGTATCTCGTGGTTCCTCGTGCATGCGATATGATTGGTGATAGGAAGGTGATCTAGGCAGTTCATGGTATGATCTTACAATACAATAAAGCCAAGCATGGTTATTTGTTTTTTCTTCTCGGCGTAGAGTCGACGAACTGTTTGTGCAACGCGATCGATATGACGGAATCCTTCATCATCGCACTCTCTAATGAGAAGTTGACGAAGTCTCACACAGTACTCCATTGCTGTGGCGGAGGATATGCATTGGACAAGCATTCTCATTGTCGCTCGCCCTTCGATTCTTTCAAACGTTTTATCGTGATCGTGGACTGGCTCAGACCTTGTCGACGTCAATATACTCGTCAACGCCCATTGTGCAACCCAAAGTACTTATCCACGAGCTCAACTCGTTTACTTCGTCAGGGGACAGTGGTTTGTCGTAGTCAACGTCTTGATTAAGCTTCACTCCCATACTACTGGGAACGACTCCGCATCGTTTCCAGCAGTTCACTATAACTGACTGCGGCACTTCACTCCAACTTGATATAGTGAAACGAACTACTTCCAGTAATGACAACTTCATGTCTAAACTTGCGTGCAGTGCATCGAGTAATCATCGAACATATTTTCGCCGATAGCGTGCTTTATATAGATCGAATTATACCAGCATCCAACGGCTGGATGCACGATGTCATGTTTGGTGGAAGAAATTTTACGGTGACATTTTTGGATTAATACGACACATAATGACTGGAAGCGCTATCAACCAGGAGGAGAACTTTTCGACCGTGCATTTTCTGGTCAAATTGATGCAGCCAATCTGTAAAAATTTGACGATTCATCCATGCATTTTTGTTAGAATAATAGTCGAACAACAGGTTTTTTGTGGCACCACCGCGAAAACATCTTGGCTCCTTTGCGGTGCCAACAATCAACGGATTCATCTTTTCTGTACCATATGAATTGCAGCAAAACGCAACAGTGATCCTGTCCCCTTCTTTCCCTTTACTTTGATTGATGCGAGTGTTTTGTTCGGCTGGAGTCGTAACGATTCATCAAAATTGAGTATGTCCTCGTCTCAGATTCTAACAGCAAATCTTTCAATTCATTTTGGTGCAGAGCTAACGAGGCTCGATCTACGGAAGAGCTCTCACCGTACAGTGTTTGTTGTTTGATATTGTGTCGAAGCTTGAATTTGTGTAACCACCCGTTGGACAATGTCAAGCTGCTCTCCGGGATCAGCATCCTGTAATGTCTAATCGTCGGTAAGAATCGTCTTCCGTCATTCATTCTGAAGAAATTTCCAACACTTCATTCTCCAATTCAGGAAATTTAATGCGCCTCTTTTTTATTCTACCTGGCAGCCCATCAAATGCTGCCGGACTAGCGTAGCGACATCGACGAACTGTCGAGCGTCCCTCACGCGCCTCAAACTTCGAAGAAATCCATTCGAAGTGCCCAACGTTTAACTTGTGGATTTTGCTCCACGTGGAGCTGCACCTGCTTCTTTTCGTCCAGCGTAAGTTGCCAGGCGCCCATGGCTTAGTGGCGACCACTTATAAAATGACCCAGGAAAAGAGGGAATTCGCTCCTCCATACAAAAATAAAGTGTGCTGATTGGTGCAGAGACAAAAACAGGATTTGTGCCAGTTAGGGGAGCTCTCATATGGAGGTGTGACTGTAAATTTAGGATTTTTCCACAAATTAGTCTGTGCCAGACTTATTAGAGCATCGCCACCGGTAAGTCTTAATCAAGGTTTTAACCTATAAACCTATCGTTAGACCAGATTTAACAGCCACCGGCAAGTCTTATTACTGGTCGTTACCGCACGAGGTCTTAAATTTGGTGATATAGGGCTTATTTTAAAACCGTGGTTTTAATCAACCAAGCGGGTTCATTGGTCAACAATACCGTACTTCGAAGTACGGTGGTGAGGTTGTCAACTCGGACGCGATGCAGATGTACCGTGGGCTGGACGTGGCGACAGCGAAAATCACAGAGCACGAGAATGTATGAGGAAGAAACGTATATCTTTTTTAAAAATAAATTTCTAAACCAAATATCACGAGAGCTGTTCATCTCAGCTCCCACTTTGTTGGAAATAGTGTTCAAGACGGACTTGACGAAGAGCATCATACTGGCCATCGGCGTCGACAGCGGTACGCACATGGCGTGGTTCCACTGTTCCGTCCGTGAAACGGTGTGCGTAGAAGCAGCTGGTGCCAAATGGACACGTTCCTCTGCGAGCATTTCAAAAGCGCAAACAAATTTGTTACCATACACCAAGCAAAAATCGGAGGCAAAAAACGCCCTTTATAGTACCTTCCTTCGTCAAAGTGACGGTATGGAATCGCCGCGAGATTTTTCTGCCACGGAAAGAAAGTCAAGTAATGGAACAATACATGAACAGAATGTACATACTCGATATACGTCAATGAGTGCTTTCTTGCGCTCTGGGTTGGTAATCATTCGACTGGACGGGATTATGAAACTGGTTTCTGGACACTGGCGCACTGTTTGTTTTGGTTGATCAGTATTACCTCTCCCATTTCGCAAACACGTGAGACAAAAAGAGTGATTACATCCAGACAACAATCCAAATCGCTCGCGTCATTAGGTCGGGGCTAGTGGATGAGATTCGTGCTTTGCGTGCTATTGTCAAGCAACAGCCGCCTCGGTTTGACACTAACAGTGACGACGATGATGAAGAAGCAGCTCGAGACCCCGTGGGTATTTTACAAGCTATTGGATAGAAGGGGTTTCAGCCGTACTTCGATGCGCTCGAAGCTTCGGACGGAACGTCAGATAACCCAGAGACCCTTCAGACGCTTTTGAACACGTGTATTATTTGAGTTTTTTTAATTACAGGTGTAAGCTAAAAATGATTGGCAGATATTTTAAATAAAACTGACGTTAAACCTTGCCGGTGGAACAAATTCGTTCACACAGGTTTAACGATCAGCCACGGGGTCTTAACTCGTCAATTAAAACCTGACGTTAAGACTTACCGGTGGCGATGCTCTTAGGAAGTTTTGAGGCTAATTTTCCTCACCTAAATTGGTCTGTGCCAGACTAATTCCGTGTTGGCAAATGTAGATGTCCACGTAATCTCTTGCAGCTAGACGTAACAGTAATAAACACCAGTTAATGCGTTTATAACCTTGTTTGCCACAATGTGTTGTCCTATCGGTTAGTATAGGCTATCTGCGTGTGCTGTGCGTGTTTTCTTCACTCGAAATGTCCGGCCGGTAAGTGTCGGACGCGGGGAAGTGCTCAGGACGTGTATGCTAGACGTTCTGTTTACTCGACAAAAATGAAAGTATATATTATGTAAATTTTAAGTGCACTTTTAGCTAAAATTCCACTTAACCTAAAATTCACAACATGCATAGAAACCACGATAATCTCGATAGCAGGAATTTAACGTCAGTTTTCACTTCATGTAACATCATCCAAAATTCCAACACTCCTTCCGAGAGTACCGGGGCTTCGTGTGCAATCCACATCAACGTAAATGTAAAAACCATAGGTTCATCAGTAGCGCATCATCGCCATAACCGTAATAAAACATCATTTTAACCCGATCTGTTCGCACAATTCTTGAATCCTCGGTGCATGTAAAGTTTTCGTAAGCAGATCTGCTACCATACTCGCGCTTGGTACATGCTCAGCCTCCACAATTCCACGTTTCGTAAAGTCCTTCAAGAATTTCAATTTTACGTCAATGTGTTTCGCACTCGCCGCGCTCGCCTCATTCTTGAGCTGTTTAATCGCGGCTTGGTTATCGATTTTTAACACGATGGGTGTCTTCGTCTTCACACCTAATTCCTCGAAAAGCTCCTTCAAACCAAGTGCTTCTTTTCCACCTGCGGCGGCCGCAACAAATTCCGCCTCCGCAGTCGACAGAGCAACAGATCCTTGTTTCTTACAGCTCCATCCCGCAATAACTCCACACACAAAAATTACATTTGCACTGATGCTCTTCCTATCCACACGATCAGCGGCGTAGTCAGCGTCGCTATAACTTACAATTCGCAAAGGTAGTTTCATTTCTCCATCTCCACGTAAATGAAATTTCAAAGCCTTGGTGCCCTTCAAATATCTTGCAATTCGTTTAGCAATCTTGAAATCGCTCAGACTTGGTGCATGCGTGTGCCTTGTGGCACGGTGCACCGCAAATGATATATCCGGTAGAGAAATTCGTGATATCCATAGCAAACTCCCCACAAGAGACTGAAAATCTTTCACCGTGGGCCCTTTTCCACGAGAATCAATCGGTAACCTTTCATTCAATTCTTCATAGTCTTCTAAACTCGATATAGGCGTTTTTACCACATTCGCCTCCTTCAAACCATGCATATCCAGCATCTCCACGATAGTGCTCTCCTGATCAACAGTATATCCATTCGTTGGGTCACCTGAAATTCGTATACCGAGAAATTTCTCCACATTGCCCAAATCTTTTAGTTCCAAAACTTGCATCTTTTCAAAAAAATCATCCACTAAATGAGTCTTCGTGGCTGTCACCAATAGGTCATCAACGTAAACTCCAACTAGGATCGTGCCTTTTTCATCAATCTTCACAAAAATACATGTGTCCGTCAAACACTGAGAGAAATTCATCTTCACCAAAGTGTCACACAATAGCTCGTACCATAATCGTCCTGCCTGTTTAAGGCCGTAAAGATTTCGCTTCAGTTTGAGCATTAGCTCTTTTGCATTTGTAGCTCCCAACTTTTCCAGTGTATCATTCGAAATCTCCATACCTTGAGGTATCCATGCCTTACCGGCACATTCCACACAATCGATAGTATCAATATGGTTTTCATATTGTTTATCTCCATAACCGTCGAGAAAGTAAAGAAATAATTTTCGCCATACACCTGTTTATCGCCACGTGCCACTAAACGAGCCTTGTATCTTTCAACAGTGCCATCATTCTTGAGTTTCGTCTTGTAAACCCAGTTGGTGGGTAAGGTTTTTACCCCATCTTTTCGTTTCATCACTTCCCATGTCTTCAAATCTTCCAGGGCTTTTAGTTCTGCCTTCTCGCCGACTGCCCACTTCTCTGATTGCCCCCCCTTATGGGCTTCAAAATAACGTTTGGGGTCCGGCGTTCCAGTGATTTTTCCACTGTCCGGATTGTCGACGTTACACACTGCAAAAGCAAAAAACGAATTTTCTTCGTTTACTCCATTTACTTCTTCATCATTCGAAACTTCATCTTCAATTTCTTTGCGCTGTCTTTCATCCTCTTCATACTCAATCAATCTCTGCGTCTTCTTTATTTTTCTCACCGACTTCCTTGGCGGTAGCACTTGTTTGTGTTTCTTCTCGCGATTCTTTGTTGTCTTCTCCTTCGAAGGTGAATTTTCTCCACTGTTGTCGTGACTTATCTCCACATCATTATTAACCATACGTAACAACTTTTCATTCTCCTTCTCTCCTAAGGTCTCCACGTGATAAACATGTCTCGTAGTCGTTACAACCCTGTCCTTCAAGAGCAACACCTTGTAACCCTTAGTTTCATCGCTCTTGTATTAGAGCCTTTTCCGCGTGCTTTCCCAGTGACTTGTTCCTAGCATCGCGCCAAACCATGCACGGCGATCCGAAAATCACTATGTCGGATATGTTTGCCTTTTTCTTCGTAAGGACTTCAATCGGATACATCTTCCGTACATTTGCCCGGGTTGGGCTGCGGTTTAGAATATAGCTGGCGTATTCCGCCGCTTCAGACCAAAACATAAGAGGGACACCAGATCCAAAGATCATGCAACGGATCATGTTGAAAATCGTTCTGTTCATGCGCTCCTCTTTGCCATTCGAAGCAGGGTTTCCTGCTTCCGTGATTTGTCTTCTGACTCCAGTCTTCTTACAAAACAAATCCACATTCCTGTATTCTCCACCTCCATCGGTACGTAATACGTGAATCCGACAATTGAATTCATTTTCAAACCATGACAAGAAATGTTCAAATTTTTTCGCAGCTTGATCCTTTGACTTCGCGGGAAAAACGCGAACGTAGTTAGAAAAATGGTCAACAAAAACAACCAGGTACTTATTTCCACGTCGATCTTTGGGGGTAATCGATCCCTTTAGATCACTACAGATTACGCCACCGATTCTGTCAATCGGTGCGTTCTGTCCACTATCTTGCTTGGGCTGCTTCGTGCGGGTTCCTTTTCCTTCAGCGCAGGTCAGACAGTTTGGTCTGCGCCTGTCAGTTAGCCTTATGCCCGATGCCGGGTCTTTTGCCAGTCGTTCCACAGTGTCATAAGCCAAATGTCCCAAACTTAAATGAAAGTGATGTAATGACCCTTCTTGTGGGTCATCACATCCGTCACTCTCCATAGTTGTCATAATCATATTCGAGAAACTTTCAGTTATACTTAATTCCTTCATCAGACTCAACTTTGCTATGAATACGCACCCAGTAACATCAACATCAAATAATACACTATCTCCATGCATCATCGTCATCGTTTTCCCTGTGTCTTTTAGTGTGCATCCCTTCTTCTTGAGGTTGCCCAAAGAAATTAAATTCTTTGCCAATTTTGTAATAGGCTTCCGTAAGTAATATCGTCGCGAACTTGCTTTTCAAACGTACTTTTCCAACTTTGGTCACTCTTAATTTCGCTCCATCGCGCAACAACAAATCTTCGTTTTCTCCACAATCAACTGCATCTTCGAGAAAGTCTTCGCTTGATACGAGGTGTCGACTTGCACCGCTATCGATAATCCACAATTCTTTATCTTCCAATATGTCTTTTATAGGCGTTTTTTGTAATCTCCTTCCACTTTCAAGTGTCGACAATACCAAATTCTTCTCTCCATTTTCGTCTGCCCTCGACCTTGGCTTGCGCTCGAAATTCTTGCCCTGCGGTTTACGATTTCCTTTTCGGCAGTACTTTTGCGTGTGGCCTTCCATTCCACACGAGAAACACGTACGTTTTTTCTTCCGCTCATCAACAAAATTTACCATGCTTCTTGTTTGCTTTTTTGTCTTGACTGCGCCATCTTCCAACTCCTGCGCCCATGCGATCAGTTCTTGCGCATGCAGTATATAGTCCATACGCTGTGGATTGTATCTAATCATCAACCCCATTTTCAATTCAGGAGCTGCATACTTAACAATGTTCTCCACGATAAGGCGCTCGTGTGACCCACTTTCTCGTGCCAATGCCACTAGGTATAAAAAATGCTGGGTCCATGACCTCCTAGCATCTTTTCTTGCGCGAAAAGTACCGCAGCTTGCTGATGCGTAATGTTTACTTTAAAAGCGTGATAAAGTTGATCCAAAACATAGTAAAGCTCCTGCGATATCTGCCACCACGTCATTATATTGGCTTGAAAGTAACTGGCAGCTACGCCCTCCAAATGTTCACTTAACTTGTTAACTTGCAAACGTTCTGTCCACACAAATCCAGACGAAAGTTGTGCCACATCCACTGCTTCAATAAACAGGTAGGCCCATTGCCTGAAACCTGCACCCAAACCAGGATAAATCTCTTCACCTGTGAAGTTTTTGATTGTTAATTTGGGAATCTTCATATTCCCACTTCGGTGTATATTCTGCCCCTCTTGGTCTTCATATACTCGCGGTCCGTTTCCGCCCGGCGCCTGCCACTGCGCGCCACGTTCAATTCCATTGTCACCACCTAAGTCTTCCACTGTCACCCGCTTTCCAAACGGGCCATTATTCTTCACAGCCTCTTTAAATATACTGCCTTGTTCTGAACTTTTAGACTTTGGCGAAATAATTGATGCGCAGTCTTCTGACTTTTCATCTTCCATAGCCTCAATTTTCGTCTCCAAACGTTTTATGTATGCCAACATGGCCGCTACATCAACTTCTTCGTCAGCCATATTTCCACTCAATCAAAATCTGTAACCACAGACGAGAAACAAATATGCGAAAACGAGATAATCCAATGTCTCCATTTGGTATAGGGGACTTCCACCAAAAATCGTACTTTGCACGAAAACTTAAGTAAACTTCGAAAACGTAGCAAAACTGGTCCTGAACCCCGTAACTTGGGCTCATAACCTGTTGGCAAATGTAGAGGTCCACGTAATCACTTGTAGCTAAACGTAACAGTAATAAACACCAGTTAATGCGTTTATGACCTTGTTTGCCACAATGTATCGTCCTATCGGTTAGTATAGGCTATCTGCGTATGTTGTGCGTGTTCTCTTCACTCGAAATGTCCGGCCGGTAAGTGTCGGACGCGGGGAAGTGTTCAGGACGCGTATGCTAGACGTTCTGTTTACTCGACAAAAATGAAAGTATATATTATGTAAATTTTAAGTGTGTTTTTAGCTAAAATTCCACTTAACCTAAAATTCACAATATGCATAGAAACCACGATAATCTCGATAGCAGGAATTTAACGTCAGTTTTCACTTCATGTAACATCATCCAAAATTCCAACAGTGTTGATTTGTTGTCTCTTCGTTGAGTTCGCCGTCTTCGAACGGTTTGCTTTCATCTCGTTAAAACCAAAGGAACCGAAGTCACCAGAGTCCTTGCCAACAATAATGCTCCATTAATAAGACTTGTAAGATGATGAAACGATTATGGAAACATCGTGCAGGCACAATCAGAGAAAGAAGGTACGAATTCTTTGGGCTGAAGATTTGGCGACAAAGAAAACGACATAATGAAATAAATGTATGATCTCACTCATGTATGCTCTCGGATTGAATGTGATCTTTCATGACAAAAACGTCATTAACGCTAAAATGAAACGGGGCGTTATCGAGAACGAGAACGATGTTGCAGAGGTTGAACTCTTCGGGGGCTTGAATAAGATGCATTAAATTGCGAAGATAAAGTTGTTCGAATCCAAAACGTGTTGCTTCCTACGAGAGTTTTTTTTTGGAGACGAGACTACTGTGCTAACCTATAGAAGGCAATGGCATGCAGGTTCTTTCTACCACCAGCGAATAATCTTTTCACAACACGACGACCTCGTAGACTCCGACGTACTCCTCAAGCTACAAATAGCTACATGCTTCGTCCATGTTGATAACTACTTTTTCTGCCGCCTGATAATCATGTAGTTTTATGAGGTAATCACGCCTTTTCTTGGTTTTTAGGAGCTTAGCTTGTCCAGATATTGTGGATCCTTATGATGTTGCTTCAGCGTGAAGCATATAGTTTATGCTAGTTTGTGGAACAACACGAACACCAGATATAACTGGGATATGGTTAAATGTAGTTTCTCACCCAGCATATCGAGAAGAAACTCAACGAGATCATTTGACAGTTGTGCGTCCTCCTTGTCCCTTCGCAACAGGCATACCATGCTTTACATGGCGTCGCACACAGTCGCGTACAGTATTATATTTTACGTCGCATTGACCTGCAGTACATTTTAATGCGTACCATCCCCTCCGTGCAGCCCCCGCACACCCATTTGCTTCTCAAGTGCGTTGATATTTTTTTGTAGAATAAGCTGTCGAGACTTTTAATTAGAAAAATCCAAATTTGTCGAGCTGAGAAGCTCGATTGGCCAAACCGATCGAAAGGATTTGACTTGACCATAGACCATATGTCTCAATCTGGAACGGGTCCAAAAAGTTCACATTCGAATTCAAGTGTTTAGTACGAACAAAAATTGTACGTTCAGAACGTGAACTTGGCCAAATGCGTTCTTCTAAACCACGCGGTTGGTTGCTGTCAGAACATTGTGTGGCCTCTTTTGGCCATCTTCACGTCTTGCAGGCGCTCCGTCATTGAGAGAATCAATGTTTGGACGGTTCCTGGCTCGATATTGTATGGATCTTGTTCGCTAAATCTGGAATCGACGTAGCGTGTTGTTTTTTTGTTAGCCTTCAAGATAGCCATAGATGTTCGATAGGTTTCAGTCCGGGAGCTGGGGTGGTTGCGGCAGACATTCACCGTTCATATCCTTCAAAAGATCAGTCGTACTTTGTGCCCAGTGAACCGAATCACCATCATATCTGCTCCGTGAACCCCAACAGCCTTGTGGCATCCAAGCTTTGCTTCAGAACTTCTTGGTAGTACCTGGCCGTCATATTCTCTTCACGAATGTGCAACGCACCAACGCCTTCCCACGTGATACATTAGAGAGTACACCTGCTTTTGAAAGTCGATACCACACACACCTCGCGCAATATTTTGCTGGCTTACTGCCACACAATCACCTTGTTCTTGAAAGGTTTGATTTCTTCCGGGTTGGCTGGCCATTGTAGCCGGCCTCATACAAATGTTTCGAACAGTTGACGGTGCAACTTGCTCCCGAAAGCCTCTTGAATTTTACCAGCAAGGTCGCTTGCAGGTAAACCGACTTGATGATGGACCGGTTAATTCGCTCGTCCATTTTGCGCGGTCTTCCCGATCGTTGGTGACAGTGAACATGGCCATGGACTTCGTAGTTTGCCACAATTCGCTTCAAAGTATCTTAAGTTAGTCACTGATAGCTGCGAATTTCATCCTCTCCTTCCTTTTCTCGACGCACAGAGCCATAATTGCTAAGGAGTACTCCTGACGACCTAGGCTACAAATGCCCACCAACATCACCACCATGTTTGCGATATGGTGAGGTAGTCGTGCAGTGTGTTGTGTCAGTGATTTAGGCGGTCTGACTGCGTTGGAGCCACCGTAAAAAGCGAAATGCGCTCCACTAGTAAATCGTACTTAAGCAAGAGGGCTGATTCTATGTACCCATAAATATAAAATACGTCAGTCTATCACTCCGCCGCTCCCGCGCTCCATTTGGGTAAGTACTATACTGTTGTCTTATGTGTATAATAATCTACCAATAAAAAAAGACGTCAGTCAGTCTGTCTGTCCGCCGCTCTCGATCACGTGACCTCTTTTCTCTCTTTCTCTAGCCCCACCACCAAGGCATCAGTCTGCCCCCTCCTATCGGGGAGGTACCACCTATTGAGGAGGTATAAACCAATTGGAAGAGTTCTGGTCGTTCCCGCCTTACCTGCCGGTGCGACGGGTACCAATACTTTGATATCATGACCCTATCAATACACCAAATCCAGACCAAAATGGTGCTAGCCCAGACCGAATTGGCACAATCCCAGATCGGATTGAAGCTACCTGTCATTTATTATATCTGAATGTCGAGCTGCATTCCTACAACCAGCTAACGGTTGAAAACGGCCTAGGCGCCAACTGGCATGTCCTCCATGTTGAGTGCAAGAATATGAAAACGTAGGGTATGGCGACAGAACTGCTTGCACAAGCTGGGTGTAATTTTGGCTGGAATGCTGTTTTTAGCAGTGCACTTCAGCGAAATCGCGCGGAGAGCTGTCTTGATAGTTTCGGACGAAACCGCTAGGACCTGCTGATGGCAATAAACAAGAAAAAAATTCACAGCCGATTTGAAAACTGAGAACGCGTTTTCAATCGGATTCAGCGTTGGTGAATATGATGTTAGAGAAATTGTTTCAACGCCAGCAAAGTCGGCCTCTTCGATCACGTTTTGGACGATTTATGAGCCGATGCGTTGTTGTACACGACAACGACGCGATCAAGCGGTACTTCTTGCTGCATAGCGCGCAGCAACTCTCGGACATAATTCTCGATGACTGGTTCCTTTGTCGATCCAAAACGATACTCTAAATACTCCAAACCGTCTTCAGAGATGGTGGTAATGACATTGAGCTGCTGGCCGTGTGTGATGTCTCGGATCTGGATAGCCCCTGTCCTACGACGACTCCAGCCTCGTTTACGATCACAGAAGAGATTGAACCCAGTCTCGTCAAAATAGATGATCTTCTTGTTTAAGGCTTGCTCGAGCACGAGTATAATCTTCTCGATATTCGGTTAGGCAACAATTTCACGCGTTCGAAGTTCATTTCGCCAGGTTGCTTGTGCGTCTGCTAGATCGTGAAGCACATCGCGTCGAGAGCGCTCTTGTTGGTTGTGGACAGGCGCGGACGTCGTAGCGGAGCAAAAAATTGTCGTCGAGCGCAGAAAGAGTCAGAATTGAGCTGCTCGACAAGATTTGAGACGTGGTCCGGACGGATCTTCACACGTATGACACCCCCGCGAGCGACCTAAACCGGGGTTCTATGACCATATTCCAGTGCGTCTCGCCCCCAGCGTCGCGCTGTAGACTCAAGGACTCCATTCATGGCAGCAACCTGATCTCAGTCTCTACTGTCACGCGCAACGGCGAGTATTCGCATGCGAGTTTCCATGGTGTGGCGTTTGTATTCCATATTTGAAATGAGAGCTTTGGCGGATACGCACCGCATCGAGCACATTGTACTTCTGAGAATCTCGAAAACCTTCTAGAAGAGCTACTACAAAATCAAGCTTAATCTTGCGTGAATCCCGCCTTTTCTTGCATTTGACCCGCATACAATCCCGCGCAACATGAATAGACTGAAGATATTGAATTCAAAAAGAAGCACCAAGTCGGTTTGGATTCTGCCAGTTCGGTTTGGGCTAGCACCATTTTGGTGTATTTTCATCAGCGTGGTGCCCGCCACCCACTCCTCGCCCCCAAGACCCCACCCAGAACGTATTCAATCTCCCTGTCTCACCGAAACATGCGCGCACACAATTTATAGAGATTTTCGGGCTCTGAATGGATTGTGAACGGGTGACGCAGGATCGTCGCGCAAACGACCGCAGGGTGGGGACATTAGGATGATCCAGCGTTTTGCAAAGGGAAGCACCGTGAGGGGACAGTTTGTGCTGTGTGCAATACTGCGCCAGTACGTGATGCTGATCAAGCGGTTGTGGATCAACTACAAGGCACAAGAGTTAGAGAATCAGCAGCCGCTAGATAGGTCAGCCTGTCATCTTGCCCGCAAAATAATGCTCGAACCTCGGCCGAGAAGGTATAGAGGCATACATCGTATGTTTCCTATCCATTTGAATGGTCCATCTGACAACACTCCGCATTGCAATTTAGACCGGGGGATATGGTGCCACCTCGGGCAGCCCATCTGGTTCTTCATACCTTCGACATATAGGTCACCCCTTCATGAACGCAGACCTGGTCGTGTGGTGGAGCCAATTTCCAAATCCATGACCGAAGTCTTGGGCGGAATCCGGATACCCACTGGCCC